>APFE030118093.1:34111-52289 GCA_000404065.3 Pinus taeda
CCCCCCACCCCCCATTTGATCACATGGTGCAATAAGAGCCACATAACCATTCACTTTTGTAGGTAGAAGAAGAATATGACAAAGAATGTAGAAGAAATGGATGGAGATGATGGCAATGAGGAATATCTTCTCAGATTTCCCATTCAAGACACCGATGGTAGCATGCACATGAAGAACATTCCTTCATATTTTCTTCCAAAATTTCATGGTCTAAGGTCAGAGGATCTGGAAACCTTTCTGTTTGAATTTGAAATTTCTTGTAGATCTTATGGTTACTTATTAAAAACTCAAATATTGAGATTGTTTCCAACAACATTAAAGGATAGGGCTCTTAAATGGTTCATGAGTTTAGGGACTAATTCAATAAGATCATGGAATGATATGCAAAGGATATTTCTAGAAAAATATAAATACCATGATCTTAAATAAGAAATTTTTAGAATGAATCAAACATAAGATGATAGTCTAGAGGATCTAATAGAAAGGTTCATGTATAATGTTAAGAGGGCAAAACTACATCATTTAGGATCTGACACACTAAAAACCCTCTTACTTAGAACAATTAGGGATGAATGGATTGATCTCATGAGTAGAGGTGATGTATACCAATTATTATTTGATGAAATTTGTGAAACATGCAAACACATCAAGAGGAAAGGCAAGAGTAGGTAAATCAACATCAAGATCGGCATGTCAAGCTAAACTTGGAAATTTTTTTGATGATTTTAAAACAGAAATTCTTAGCAATCTAACCAAACAAGTAGAAATGTTAAGAATGCAAGATGAAGAAAAAAAGATGTTGATATTTGTGTTGTCCTTCCAGAATCACGTGATGTTAAACATTGTCCATCTTTACCAAGGTTGAAGGAAGTTTACCAAGAGGACAATGGAGCAAGTCAATTACCAATGCACCTATGTTATGTAGCTCCAAGAGGACCATGGCAGCCTATTCAAATGAGTATGATGAAAGAACCTAACTCACAATTTCAATCTTACGCACATCCATCTCAAAGTAATTGTAACACACCCTTTCCTTGGCAACATTGGCCATCTCAACCCCAAAACCAATCTTGGCAACAAGGTTGGAAAGGAACTTATGGGAGCCATCCACAATATCCTCAAGTTTTTCCTCAATATCCTCCATACCCAACTCCATGTTATCCTTACCATTCACCTCCACCACAACCACAACCCCAACCACATCCATCTCAAATATACACTCCCACTCAACTACCTGTACCACTATTTCCAAACCCACACATTAAAGTAGCTCAGCCCACTTGCAATTTTGAGGTGCAACACTTCCAAACATCTCCTATTGAGCTCAATGGTATTCACCATAGCTCAGGAAGAGTATTGCGAAAAAGAAATTATCTTGATATCATTAAAGGACCACATCTAGGAGAAGAATATTCGAATGGGAAGACCAAAGAATCATGGGTTGCACTTGATGAAGAGAAGACATCAAAATCAGAGATTGAGAAATCTCCCTCATGGTTACCATCAAATCCTCCATGTATTCAAGAGAACAATCAACAAAAATAGGAAGATTTGAAGATCATGGTAGAAGAAGACATGAAGAATGATCCAGATAAGAAGTCAAACCAAGGGCATGCAAGTTATATTTAGGTTTGGTTCCAGACAGTCACTAAGTTGCAGCAACACTCTCTTCTTCAATTGCGCTCAATATCATCAAAGTCAAAGTATTTGATCACTCAAAACCAGTTACATGTCAAAGCATACATTTCAATCCTACACATCATTCTGTCTATCATATTGATGTGCACATCGCTCCATTGGAAATATTCTTATACTTGAAAGTGATTTTTTTTTTCAAGTAGAGTAGGGTAGAAAAAACAAAAACAAAAAAAATTGAAAAAAAAAAAAATATCATGTGAAGACCTCCTTTGAGGCACCTGAGATTGACTCATTGATTGAAAACCTCCATGAGGCGATCAATGAGTTGAAAAAAAAAAATAGAAAAAAAAAAGATCCTAGGTGAAAACCTCATTTGAGGCACCTAGGTAGACCTACTAGTTGAAAACCTCATTGAGGGAGCTAGTAGGCCTAGAAAAAAAAACAAAAAATATTTGCATGTACTCTCCAACATCTGTAAGCAAAACATAAAAAGAAAAAAACAAGTTTGTACCAAAAGAAAAAAATTGGTCAAACCTAATCAAAAGAAGTCAAATTTTGATTTTCTCCTCCTTTGCTCAAATGCTCCAACAAGGCCAAGGCCATGCCAATCCATCACCCTCATATATTTCCATCATCCACCCATCATTCTCAAGCTTTTCCCATTCAATTTTCTTCTTGTTCTAAAAAATTACAGGAAGGCTCTGTTTTACTACAGGAAACAAAAATAGATAGAGTAGAAATTTGTTTTTTCCATAACTTGAAAACCATATATCCATTTGCCAAGCTATTTCAAGAGGAGATGCATATGGATGATGGTAACATGCTCAAGTAATTTCAGCAAATTACAGTGTACATTTTTTGCAAAATCAGCCTCCATCACCTACGACCATTTTTCCATTTTCATGATATCCGTGCATCCATTTAAAAATATGTTTCATGGGGAGATGCATCTGGATGATGGTAACATGCCCAAGAAATTTAAGCGAATTCCAATGCATGGTTTCCAAGAAATCGACCTCCATCACCTTTAGCCATGTTTAGTTTTTTTCTCGAGATATTTGCATCCATTGACCAAATTTTTTTATGGGGAGGTGCATAATGATGATGGCAACATTCTCAAAAAGTTTCAAGTCAATCCATTCTACCATTGGGAGATATGGACAAAACAACTTCGTTACAAGAGGGTGCCCTGATTTTTGAAAATATTGTTTGCAAGTCAGCATGACGAGGATCAAAGCAACAAGAGAGAGTCAAAGGGAACCTGTAGAGTTCATGTTTTCATTTCCCCATTCCACATCCTTCATAATTCCATCATTCCCTCCATTTTTCTTCTCATTTAGCTCAGTTTGCAAGGGTTCTGTGTTTTCTACAGGATTCCATGTAAACCTAAAGGATTCCCTCATAATTACAGTGGCTTGGGAATCCCAAAAAAAGTAACCCTAGAGCAAGGGGATGACCTGCTTATGTCAAAAGATAAATGTCTACCTCACCAACTCATCTCCATTCCTCTCTCCACCATGATCACCCCTGCATTCATCTAATAAAGTCAGTTTCAAAAAACTTACAGTTTTCAAAACAACAAAAAAAAATAGACAAAAGAGGATGAAGGCAGAGAACAAAGGGACAACACCTGAAAGTTATACCTCTCATTCACCAATCCCTAGACCCCTTCTCTACCCATGCCAACCATCCTCATGCTCCAGAAGTGCAAAAATGATTGAAATTTTTGAGGGAGAGACAACTACAGGACATCCTGTAGGAAATCCTGTAGCAACCTGTCCCACAAAACAAAAAATCAAAGGTTGCAGTCAACTTTACCATGGAGATCCAAAGGTCAAAGAAGCTCCTCTAGAGCTTAGTAGTAGTATCAGGATTATCAGCATCACCATCCAGTACCTGCACATCAAGGAAAAACATCAGAGGAAAAAAGAAGAAGAGAAAAACACATGTAGCAAATACAGGCAAGGATTTCACTCTCCAACAAACAACATCTACAGGAAGGATGAGAAGAAGATACAAGAGGAAATATGATGGAGAAATGGGTCAGATGTTCTTTAGGAATGTTGATATAGGTCCCCCAACACCTGAACATAAACATCAACTCAGTAGCAGCATGCATGTCTCTCCAACAACCATCAAGTAGGTACAGGTATGCAATATTCTTGATCTCTTCTCTTGAGCATATTATAGTTAGAAAGTTGTTGTCAGTTCATAAAAGATGAGGTTTTATAAGCTAAGGATGGGTCAATAGTCTCAACCACCTTTAGCTAGTTAATTGCAGCTCACTCCTTCACTCATGCAATGTTGAAAAGTCAAATTATGAAGGGTGATGATTTCAAGGAATGAGGACAATAGTTAAAAGAAGAAATTTTTGCAAAGGCCAAGTCACCACAGCACTCCAAGCCCTCCATCCACTTCATATTCACTATCTATTCATCATTCATCTATCCCATTTCATTCTTGAAAAAAAACACAAACAAAGCATCATCTCCATTTTCACAAACCTACACTACTCCCTTTGAGCCCTAGCATCATCATCCAATCCATCTTCATCATTTCTCATCACTCCCATACAGTTAGAAGACCCAGAAAGAGAAGGAATGGCTACTAAATGAAGGAAGAATGTTGCTACAAGAAGGAAGAAATGAACAAATTATGCTAACCCCCAAGATGGAAAAGCTTAAGAGAGACCTAATCAAAACAGAGAACTCCAAGGCCATTAGGCAGTCATCTAGGCCACAAGAGAGAAGAAGAAGGCAACAAAAGGAAATCAGGCATTCACCATCAAAACAAAATTCAAACTGCAGTGATGAAAATATGTTGTCTAAGAGGTCTCCAATCTCTTTATAACTTTTTTCCAAGGCCTAAAAATGGGAAAAGGCATGGGAGTCAAGTTGAGGGCATGTCCCAGGCTCAAAATATCATTTATGCTCAAAAAGGGTTTCATGTAATTTTAACAAGGTTTCCTGTAGTTTTGACAGGAATTACTACTGGATGTCCTAGTTCTCATCTAAAGACAGTTCGAAGTTTTTAGAGGTGTCCAAATGGTGGAACAAGGTAGCAAAAGGTTGATAAGGATATGGAAGACCTTGCTAAACTGAAAAAGATTCAAGAACCCATCTTGAATGAGGGGAAGAAGGCAAGCTAATGGTCTCAAGAAACAATGATTTTTCTTTGCACAATTATGTTTTTGGGCTTGTCCTTGTAGAATTTATAGCCAAGATTATTAATGAACAAGAGAGAGGCCACCAGGGCCATGAATGAGGCACAATGAGGTCACTAAGTTGCTAAGAGGATGAGCAACACTTTCAGCAGGAGGGTATGATGGGCTTCTAAATTAGACATAAATTAAGGCTCATGTCTCTAAATTAAACATAAATTAAGGCCTATGACCATCCTTCAGCACATTACCTCTTTCTTGTTGCATTAGATAATGTATTTTTAACTTTAATATATTCATTAGGAAGGTTTATGAATAATTGCATATTTGTGCCTAACATTATTTATTTTTGTGGAATATTATGAGAATATTGGGCAAATTATGAAGATTTGGAGGAGGAGAAAATTTAGGGACTTGCTCCCTACTATAGGAGGATCAATAATAAATAATAAATCAACAAGATATTATGGAATTATGGCACAGATTGTGGAACTCCAATGATTGATAAAATCTAAGAATGTGTTCCCTCCCATTTAATGCAGATTCATAGTATCGGGGACCAGATCCATTAATCAAGGGATTTTGGTGGGGAAAGCTTCCTCCATTCATGGGGAATGATTCTTAATCATTTTGTATAAGTACCAAGTCGAATTGTCCTCTAGATATAGATTTTCATTAGTGTTATTGTGGAGAGAACTTGTATTTTTGTAGCTCCATTGTATTTTCTTGCAGGGATGTAATTGTATTCATCAAAATAATGAAGATTGGTGTCATGTTAAGCTTCTAAATCTTGTTCTCCTCCATATTCTCTGATTTTTCTTGGGCTTGGCCATCCCAAGAGCCTCAGAGCCCTTTCATATCATTTTCTTTCCTTTTCACTTTTTATTCACATGCATCTCTTGTTTTTATTTCCTTCTACTTCTGCATTTAGTATTAATGATTTCTTGTTGTAGGATCGAGTTAAATCGTTAATGTAAGTTATTTTGCAGGATCACAAACATCATTTCATCCTTGGAAAAGCTTTTCAAGGTCATAGTAATCATTGATATACTTTGATTAGCTTTCTTATTCCCAAAATCTAGATTTCTGGAACTCCTTTGTGGCAAAGAACAATAAATTTCTTCTATTTTTTAGAGCATGCTAAAGAGTTTCAATTGAGTTGGTTCTACTTGCATTAGATCCAAAAAAAATCTAGTTCATGACAAAAATTACCACACTACATTTTCACTTGATTAGGTTAGGCATTTTTTATATTTAATAGCTCACTAGTTCTCGAATTTCTAGATTTTCAACTAGTAATGTTTTTCTATTTTTTAGCATGGGTTAACAGAGGTCTTTTTGAGTGATTCCACTTGTAATGGGGACCTAAGACATCCTAGTCAATAATAAAATTTGTCCCATACAATTTTTATTTGATTTTATTGTTCATTCAATGAATTATAATTTTGTATAGTAAATTTGTAACATCCTATAGTAAATCAGGGGATCGTGTAGGAAATCATGTAGCATCCTGTAGGAAATCCTGTAGCATCCTATAGGAAATCATGTTTTGAGTATCAATTTGAGAAAAATAATCATTGAAGATGGGATTAGGCCTCTACTTGATCTCCATGCCATCAATACCATTTTAACCCTCTTGCTCCACACTTGTCTCCCTTGCCAAAGGTCAAGGAAAGATTAGCATTTGCATTTATAAAGAAAAAAGATTTTAAAAATGAGTTCTTTGATATTTACACATGCACATAGCAGTTAGTACTCTCTAGATCATATTTCATGCTCATTTAGTTTAAATCATCACATGTGATAAATAGGGTTAATCTAGGTTTATTTTACATTTAGTTCGTGGTCTTTATGCAATTAGAATACGTTTCTTTCCTTGTACTTTCTTTCTTGCAATAGGTTAAGGTTCCATTTCTTTTTCTATAATTAGTTTAGGATTTGACTTCAGTACATGCACTCCATTACATCATGACAACAAATGAAGGACACATTGTATGCTGCACATATAGTGTCGATACCTCTTAAGTTTGTACTAACCTCGAGTTGATAATTAAACTTGGTAGCCTTGGGAGTTGCAACACTCTTGTTGCAATACCAAGGCTCATAAAGTAAGTGAGAGAAATAGGCTCGAGGGGGGGTATCGTCTCACCATGATGCCACCCTCGTCCTGCAGAGTTACAAGAAACCTCAATAAGTAATGGTGAGGAACTATAATATCTCGTAAGCTGAACTAAATATGGAGTACGATGACCAAAGTATAACCAGTGTAGGCATCATGTCAAGATGAATGCAAGCATGTCGAGGGATAGAATCCATGGTCATATGTTTGGTAATCCTCATTGGTCTTGAACTCTTGCCTACATTCATTGGTGTTAGGCACCCGCGGTGGGAGATCAAGCATGATATGTTAAATTCCCCTATGTTGTTTACATTAATTCAGCCTTAGACATTGTACACAAGGTCATGCTTGGCTTGCTAGCTCATCTTGGCATTACATAATTACTTGAAGATTTTTATCATATCTCTGGGCGAAAATGGCATCATGGATAGCCTACATCCTTCTTCCAACCATTTTTTGTTTTTTGTTTGATGTCCTACAACGAATTTATCAAAGGAATCGATGCATTCTAACTCATTTATGCAAGGACATCATGCTAGTAACACTAATACTTTCTTCCCATTATCTAATTGGACCACCTCTTGGCATATTTTGGTACTCTTGGCAATGGAGGATTAGTGTCACATTTTCTTAGTGTTTGGACAACTTCGGCCTCCCTTTCTCATAGGGTGGCTTTAGAATCTCAGTTGGCCTCCCAATTTCACCATCATGATTTATCCTTCTCAACGGGTTCTTTGCTTCTCACAATTCGCATGTTGTATTAGTCTAGTCTCAAGCTCAATGTAATTCCTTGGTAATTTATTTGTGGCTTCATCTCGACTCTAAAACTCAGCTCCATTTCATTGGTCACTGGCTTGGGAGTCATTAAAGCTCACTGAGGTCTTCTCTATCCTTTACTTGTTGCAAGCTTCAAGATGGTCATTTATTCAGGGTGGTGGGCAAGTGCTCAAGTGTTTTCAAACTTAGGTTGAAGGGAAATTGTGATTCAAGGTTCGACTTCATGTCATTGATCGTAGGCTTTGGAGTCGTTAAAGCTCACTCTCTATCCTATGCTTGATGCATCCTTCACAATGTTTACAAATTCAAGGTGGTGGGAAATGGCTCATGTTGTTGGCAAGTTATGGTTGAACTACAATGGTGGCTCATGGTTTGGGGTCTATGACTCCTTTGGGAATATATTTTCTCCTCAGTTGTTTGTGGTTTGTGGCTCCTTCGAGACTTTTCGTTCTTGCATGATCCATGGCTACTCAACACAACTTGGGTATGTGGGCCTTGGTCATTGGAGCTTCGCTAATGCATTTCTTCCAAGTTCCGCCATGGTTTTATATTCTATTTTAAATAATTATGGGTACCCTCTTTTTATTTTGGATCAATTTAGATGGCTTCGTAGAATAAAGCCAGTATCAATGTAACCCCTTGAAGTTTGGTATGGTCTTAGGCCATTTTTATTTTTGTATGTTGAGCTTATCAAGCGAGACACTTGTAATCAAAAGAATCTCAATCTGTGCTACTTGGTTGGTTTCCCTACGGGTAGACTAGTAGTGTAGAGAACCAACTCTTGTAATGTTCAGTATTAAAATCTTGAACTATACAAAAAAAATCATGATATTTGGTCTATAATGCCATGATTGAAATTTATTGAAAATTTAAGGTTTTTCTACTCATGGTATTTGGTTTTAATTCCATGGTTGAAAAATGTCAAAAATCTAGGGTTTTTGGAATACTATGTGACTTTTTTGGACATCTCAAAAAAATTACACAATATTCTAGAAGCTCTCAACATCATATTATTAACTGTTAAAATCTGCATGCTAAAATTTTAAGGTTTTTTAGAGTTCTGATATTTTATATTTAATGCCATGGTTGAAAAATGTCAAAATTTTAAGATTTTTGGAGTAATGATATTTATCTTTAATGCCATGGTTGAATTTTTTTGGAACTTTTAGGTTTTTTGGAGTTGTCGTATTTTATATATAATGTTATCGTAAAAAACTATTGCAATTTTAAGGTTTTTCTGAGTCATTATATTTTATTTTTAAGTTATTGCTAAAAATGTTGGAAATTTAACCCAAAATAAAAAACATTGATGCAACATCAACACTTTTCGATTACAAGGAGTTTTTTCATGTTTATTGCACAAAAATTTAGTGTTTAATTCCATTGTTAAAAAAATGGAATTTTAACCTAAAAAAAGAGAGAGTTGATGTAGCATCAACACTTTTCATTTTCAAGGTGTTTTTTCATGTTTTTTGTAAAATGAAAAAAATGGTTTTCATGCCTTTGCAGAAAAATGTTGAAATATTGCCAACAAAAAAGTGTCGATGCATCATCAACACTTTTCTTTTTTGGGGTGTTTATTCATGTTTTTTGCACAATCATAAGGGTTTCTTGGACTAGAGTTCTCATTTTGAGGTTACAGTTCTTGTTAAATTGGTAACTTTGTACTTAGTCATAACTTGAATTTTCACATAATTTACATAAACAAATTCATATAGTGATGTTTACATGGGGGGAAAGAAAAAGGGTTGTTACAAACCCCACCCCCTTAAAGGAAAATTGTCCTTGGTGTTCTATAAACAAAACACAAAAAAACAAAAATGATCTTTATATATGTACATCTCTTACTTCATTCATACAATGAACAAAAACGGGTAAGATACCCTCATATGATCAACCATTTCCTATGTGGCTTCATTTGGCCTAAAGTGGTTCCACTACACCTTGAACTACACTATTACTCAATTATGGAGCGTGATATACCTTTGATCTAGAATGCACCTATGGCTTTGGTTGGAATTCTCCCTCAAATTCCATCTGTATCACAGACCAATCAACAATATTATCAACATCATGTACATACTTTTTAAGAAAATAAATATGAAGAATATTATGTGCTTTCACTATGGTGGTAATGCTAGTCTATAACTCATTGGTCCTACTCTCTCCAAAATATGAAATGGTCCACAAAACCATGGTGTCAACTTATCCCAATACCTTATTCTTAATAAACTCTCTCTTGGTCTCATGTGGAGATACACATGGTCTCCTCCTTGGAATTCCTTGTGCACTATTTGTTGATTTGTATAACTCTTTTTCCTATCTTGGGCTACCTTCAATTTATGTTTGATATTAATTACCTCATGTTCCACTTCCTTCAACATATTAGGTCCAAGATCCACCATGTTCACTAGATCATCCTAGTTGATGGGTGTGCTATATTTTCTACCACATAAAGTCTCTAAAGGACTCGTCTTTAGTGAATCTTGATACCCATTATTGCAGGAAACTTCAACTAAGCATGGGAACTCTTCCCACCTCCTTAGTTTATTCATGACATACATTCTCATCATCTCTTCTAGGACTCTATTTACTCTTTCAAATTTTCCATCTGTTTGAGGATGATATGTCATTCTAAATGCTAGTTGTGCTCCAAAACCAACAAAAAATGCATTCCAAAATTTTGAAGTGAACTTGGCATCCTAATCTAAAATGATCTTCTTGTGTATGCCATGCAATCTAAATATCTCCTTCATGGAAATCTGAGCTATGTCAATTGCCCTGTGAGCGGACTTGATATCTATAAAATGAGTTTCCTTGCTCAATTTTTCCACTACCACCATTATAGTATCATGTTGTCTGAATGTTTTTATCAATCCTATGATGAATTCCATAGAGATGACTTCCCACTTCCACTCAGGAATTGGAATTGGCTGTAATAATTTTGCTAGATTCCTATACTTCGCTTTAACTTGTTGACATTCCAGGCACATGGAAATATAATCATCAACTTCATTTTTCATGTTCGGCTAATGGTATATTTTCTTCATAGTTGTTATCATTTTCTGATAAGAAAGATGACTTGAATAAGGTATTTTGTGAAATTCATCGTTAATGAGTTTCTTCAAGTCACCCATGTAAGGCACATATTGTATATACTTGAGTTTCAACATACGATCATTTATGAGTGAGTAAGCTCTTGTTGCAAGTGTTACTTCATATGTTGATAATTCTCATCTTGAAGTAATTCCTCTTTTATCCACTCTTTAATATCAACTTCACAAGTGCTTGTGGATGCCAAATGTGCCACTTATAGGCTTATACTAAGTGCATTTGCTACTTTTTTCTCTTTTCCCTTGAGGTACATTATTTGAAATTCAAACTCACTAATCAAAGTTGGTCACCTAGCTTGTCTTACATTTAAAATAGGTTGGGCAAAAAAATATCTCATCCCTCAGTGATCTGACATTAAAACAAACTTTATTCCAAGTAAGTAGACATTTTCAACACATGCACTATTGCTACAAGCTCTAATTCATAAGTGATATAATTCCTATCATGCTCATTTAATTTTCTTGATTTATAACAAACCACATGTACTTTCCTTAAGGCTCCACTAAACACTTCCTTAAAAGCACTTGTGCAAACCACAAAATTGTTGGCGGCATGGTGTTGGCATTGATGTCAACCATGGAGTCATTCAGCATGGCATTGATGTCAACAATATGATGACCTTGCACATGGTTTAATTGATGTGTTGATCAGTCTAGAGGTTTATAGGTGTTTGACATGATGGTGGAAGTTGGCTTGCTACAACGTTTTGAGATTAGGGTAGAAGCTTTTGTGTTTTCGAATTTTTAAATATTGTCACAGGATTTCTTTGTCATCCACATAGCACTACACAGGCTTGTCCGAGCCTCATCATGACACTATCACAGTCTTGCCCAATGTTTGCCTGTGGTACTTACAATAGGGTGTGAAAGAAAAAAATGCAGGTTGATCCAAGGTAATTTCCCATGGAATTTCTAGTGATCGAAGTGATTGACTTGTCTATAGTGTTCATAAGAAAATTGATTTGGTCATGAGTTTGAATTGGTAGCATAAAGGTATGAACACATTAAGATCTTGAACTAGTCAATTGAAATGCTTGATTGAGTCACACTTATTCAATTGATTTGGTCTCCTAATGTATGATTTCCTATGGAACTAGTTGTAGTGGTTGGTGTAGTTTTTAATGTATTAAAGGAGCCTGAATGAACTTGTTTATACATACCTTACAATGGATTGTGTTAAGGTTGGTTGTTTGATCATATGTAGTCATGTATACCAGAATAAACTGAGAAAATCCGTGTGTGATCAAGAATTGATCATGATGATTCGTTTTTATGTGTGTTATCATTCTATAATTTTAAGATGGCCATAATAACTATAGAGGACAACATCAAACCACTTTTGAAGTTGGGATCTAGCCCTGTCAACTCCAGAGAGGGATCTCTCTTTATGATTTAACTTTGTTTTTTAATATGATATTAGGCTAGTTATAATTATGCTTGATTGTTTGTTTGAAATTAGTTGATTGGTTTAGTTGGTTGATCTGATTAAACTACTTTCTTTCCATGGGCTATGGAGTCAAATAAAGTTGGATATTGCATCAATTGTTTAAAAGAGTAATCACAGGGCAAGCTAGTTACATTTATTGGATCCTTAAAGTGAATTATGAAATGAAGAAGAGGTGTTTTCAGTAATGATCAAAAAGTATTTAAGAATTTTTCAATAAAACTTCAGAAGAAAAACATATAGATTGTAAAAACAGTCCAAATAAGGTGTTCAATTAACAAATCCTATTTTTCACATTCCCTGTTTTACAATTAGATTTTCAGATGATTGTGATGTATATAAAAAAAATGGAAACAAATATTACGATAGGAAAAACATCACCAGTAAATTGTAGCACAAGAATCCTGTGGAATTCTTTATATTAATGACGCTCCAGCAGCATGGAAAAAGTACAATGCTCAATAAGAAAAATTACAATGATTAGGAACCGACCCCCAATACTTCCAATGAACGAAGTATTTAAACTAGATTTCCAAAAGGATTACAATGAATGTTGTATCAACATAGCAATCTATTATTAAATACATAATAACATAATTGCCTAATGTGACCAAAAGGGGTGAATTTGGTGAAGTGATCTAGATGTCTCGCACTATTTTTGCGGAGAATTGTTGCTGAGTTGCCACGATTTGGGTGTTTTGCTAGGTGTAGTTGAACTTTTCTTTACTCTTGAAACTCACACAATTTATCCCACTGCTCCTCATCGAGGATGGTGATTTTTGCTTCCTTAGGGTATATCTCATCTACCTTGGTATATCGAGAAAATATGGGCTTTACCATGAAAATATGCTTTATCTCATGCTGAATGAAAATATCATTGCTGACAGCCTCTAAAAAATCTCTCCCTGTCATAGCACCTTTAATGTGGGAAAATTTAGTAGTGTCTCTTGCAATGTCTTTAAGCTTCCTCATATAATCTTCCTTAGTCATCAGTTTGTCATTAATTACAAATAAAGAAGGCATGCCCCACTTTGTTAATGCCTCTATTTTGTTGAAAAACCTATTGATTGTTATTTCCAAACTGTGACATTTTTCTTTAAGCTGCACAATCAAATTTTTCTTTGTAAGAACTTTCTTCACTTCCAAGATTGCCTTTGTCCTATCATCTACTCCCAAATTATCCAACTCATATCCATTTTTTTCATCTAGAAACTTGATGATGTTCTTGGTTGTGGCAGGCATATCTCCCAACTCATTTTTAATAGTGGAAATGGCCTCATTAGCTCTCTCAATCAACTCTTTCTACTCAAATATAATATGAATACATGGCCAGATTTCATCCATGGCTTCAATATTATTGGTCCATATAATTTCCTTAACTTGACCCAGTGTGTGGCCAATGAAGGATTCGCTTGTGAACTTTTTCCATCTTTTCTATCTTTTTCTGAGCTCTTTGTAGCTCTATTGCATGGAAAGGTCTAGTGCTTTCCTTCTGGTCTTGCAGAAAATTAACTTGAGCCTGAAATGTTTTAATTTCTTCTGTTTAGAGAGACATATTTTCCACTGTGTTAGCCATCTGATCTACAGTATTCCCTATGTTTGTTGTAGAAGATGTAGATGTAGGAACTGTTGTAAGAGGTATAGCTTCCAAAGGGACAATAGACATTCTTGCAACTTTCTCCTTTTCTTTGATTATTTTTTCCATCTTTTTTTCCATTTGTTTCAACTGTACATTCTGCTCCATGATGAGATTCATCATGTCTATATTATGTGACTTTGTTTCTTCAATGTCCTTGGCCAAAGGACCTTCTGTGGCTGGTAATTTCAATTGTTTTCTCAATGCTTCTATGTCATTATTCTTCTTGCTTATGATCTCTTCTGCAGCATTGATATTTGAAGGATCATATCCTACTTTGATTACCAAGTCCTCCAAAGATTTGATTCTTGTGTCTTTAGCAAGTGAATAGACTTTCTCCATCTTCAATTGTGACTAAATATTAGCTAAAGAAACCTGCAATTTGGACAAACTCATAGCAATGTTAATGAGTGTAGATGAAATCATTTGACCAGTTTGTCTGTGCATCTCCATTTGATCAATGGGAGGTATATATTTTATATCAAATTCAAATGAAGCCTTTTTGTATTTTGATGCTGCCTTGGCCTGTGGAATCTGTTCTTGGAGAAAATCCATCTGCATTTTGCCTTTCTCAAAGTCAAAGGTTGACAACAATCTAATTTGAGAAATGGAAGTCTGCTTCCAGAACTGATATATTTATTGATATTCAAAGCTTCATGTCTCAATTTAATCTCCTTAAATATATCAAACATGTTCTTTCCTTTCTCCTCTATGGTAAATATATTGGCTTTCATAACTTGTTGTTGATCCTGTGAAGCTATCAAGGTGGTAGGAGAAAGTGTAGTCTGATCACCTACTTGTGAGGAAGCAGGTGTCTCTTTCATGGTAATAATATCTTCTTGATCTGAATCCTTGCTTAGGTTTACTTTGGCATTGAGCTTATTTATCTTCATGTATATGATTTTGAAGTCTTAGTTGGGAGTATCAGTCACTGGAGATGACTCTTCTTCTCTGATCCTTTTTGTTTCTTTCTCTTGTGTGAAAGGAGTTTGTAATGTTGAAGTTGACACCAATTTCTCTCCTGCCTCTTGTAGAGCTGGTTCTTGTATTTCTCAATCTCTGGTATGAATGTATGAAGATAAGTTGTAGATTTTTTTTCTACCCTTAACTTGGAGATGACACCTAATGGATCATATCACCATGTAAAATAGATTTGAATTGCATTTCTTTCAACAATCTATCTTCTTCTCACCTTGTTGCCCTGTTGTTACAAATGAAAGGTCCTATTTTTGTTTTGATATTGAATTGAGATTTCTTCTTGGCAAACACAAAATGAATCTCATCGACATTGAGCATTTTCCTGATGTATTATAGGGAAAAAAAATACTCATTGGGAGGAATTTTGGCAATTTATAAGGATTTCACAACCATATATCTTTATCTCTGTGTAATTTTGGTAAAGATACCAATCTCCTGTTCTAGCTCGGTCTAATAACTGCAAAATTTTCCTGATTTCTTCACTAATTCTTGGCTTTGGATTTCTTCTTAGGAGACTGAGTGTTGGATGTACAAACATTTCTATGAATTGTTTGTATGAGTATTATTTTTCCTCCTTCATTACTAGTGCAGTCCAGAAGATGACTGATTGTTGATTTCCATCATCATCCAACTTTTGTAATGCAAACTTAAGCTTGTCTCCCTGAAGATATAGAAGCATATATACTAACACAGAAGCATATTTAAATACTTTCTCAGTTTGGAATTTGACAAATTGTTCATGGATGGAATCTGCAAGGAATTGGCTGAAGTTGAACAAGATAAAAGGCTTGGAATCTGTGGAGAAAATGGAAAGAAATCCTATAATGGCTTCATCTACCCACCAATCTGAGTAATAACCAAGGAGATAGGAGATGATTGTAATGATCTTCTTGCCTCTCTCAGGGAAAATGGAGGATGGATATGGAGGATTTTTCTTGGGTAATGGGGCATATTTAGTCAAGAAAAGCTCAAGGGTTTTGGCTTGTTTTGCAAAGTCAAATTTCTAATATAATTCAGTGAGTGCTTCATGAGGGAAAGGAGTGGAATTCTCTATTATAGGAGATTGCATCATTTGGTCTATAGATTGGGGAGTTATGGTGAATAAAATTTCTCCTGTAGGGGCAATGACAACTCTTTGGATGGGTACACAATAAGCATGACATTTCCTGACAAATTCAGGGGCGTTGTGGATGTGGGGAAATATGTAATGGAGAAAATTGGATTCCCATAGTCCAATATCGTCTGACTTATCAATGAATTTTTCTTCAAGCTAGCAGTACATTTCAAATAAATCAAACTCACACAGGGTTTTATGGATTTTGTAATCTCTATCCACCAAAGGAATATGATGAAAATCAATCGAAGGGTGGATCAGAGGACTTATAGGTTCTTCCTGTCCCTTATCTTTAGGAGGCATAATCGGATTAGGCTGAGAATACTGATGAAATCACAATCGTGTAGGTTTACAAGGTGCAGAAATGGAATCAAATTCAGGAATACAGGAAAACAGAGGCATTGGTTTGAACGACAGTCCACAGGTGTGATCCTTATCTATGTTAAACTGTTGTGATTTGAATCGGAAAACCTGTCATAGAAAAATGGTATTATCAGAGTATGATATTGGTAACCTGTGAACGGGTGAAAGCAAGGACTTTATAGTTTTCAGACTTCCCATTGATGATGGCACGAGTTCGTTACATTAACGGTTAAGTAATTAAATTACTTAACGGGTTGATTTGGATGGAGTGGATGTGATTGGTGGGAGCAATAGATAGATGAGGTGGTGAGACGGGATTGGCAGGAGTGTAATGGATAGATGGTGGTTTTATGCGGTGGGAAAAACCGTTTTCGAAGGGGCCCTAAGGTGTTAATGGTTTCGGTAAGGGGGGTGTGAAAATATGACATTGTGACACATTGTTTTAGATTTGGGCTTCAATACTGCCCATTTTTGGACCCCCCCCCCCCTCCCCCTCCACGTTAAAGTCGTTCGGATGGTGAGGAGGGTTCGAAACATAATATTAGCCATTGGATATGAAATGGGGAGTTCGGTTGGTGAGAAAGGTGGGGACGCTTTATTGTGATACAATGGACATATGTTGGGGTAGGGAAATGAACGAAATATATAAGCAAAGGAATGATTTTCAGGTGGTGAAAGTTAGGAATAGTGGAAAAATGCACCGAATATATTTTGATATACCGAACCTTAGAACAAAATCTTTATCCCTTTACCTTTCTCCTACGCATGAAAATATCTTTAACATTTAACTTAGGATAAAATTTTCATGATTTTCTTGGAATCACTATTCTATTTCTACCTACTCTTTCATTTAATTTCTTTTTCTAATCTAACATTTTTCCTCTTCGTGCTTTGTCGTGTACATTTAAACTAGCAAACCCAAATCACTTCATTTTATGAAAATCTATCATATTCTATCACTTATTTCGCCATTGATTTAGAATAAACAATTGAATCAATTTTATTTCTACCTAGCTACTGATTTACCAAGATTAAATTGTTTGGTAAATCTTTATTCACTAATCTATTCAACAGAAATTGAAATGTGTTCAATCATGATTAAATTTTACGGTTTGAAATGAGATTTAGTCATTGTGGCATTACAAAACAACTTGTACACAACCTTATGTGATAATGAGCTAAAAGAACTAACTTATTAGTAGTGGCATTTAGACTTGTAGCACTTTCCATATTATTTTCTATTTTTTCTTTTGTGGGGTTCTGTTGATGCCTCGAAAATCGCTGCAACAACAATGGGGGATAACCACCCAGTCCGGACCTTAAAGCAGCTCCTTTTCCGTTTGGTGTGGTGGCTCCGACTGGTTTAACTAGGTCCAGTTACATTCTCCCTATCGCTATTGGTTTATGATGTATCTTTAACTACCAATAGACAGGGATAACAGATCACTTCTTCTTGTTGATCAGGCAAGAGAATGACCCTTAAGCTGATTTGGGTTTAGCCAAGCCACAACTAAAGTTTTGCCTCTTTGAGAAGAGGAATTAAAAGAATGTAGAATTTACTCTAAATGCAAGTTTATTCTATGATGCAAGCAAAAGAAAATAATCTAAATCCTATCTTAATTAGGCAGATATAGGTCTAACCCAACTAAAAGCAAGATAATTAAAGTATTGGGATTTAGATATGTTTTGCTTATAATGAATATCAAATTAATGAAGTAGTTCAATTAACTAACATTATGGATAACAAAACACATCCTCTTGAGACCTCTTAACTGAAATAATAAACCAACAACATTCAGGAAGTAGTTCACAAAAATGATATTGATTATCAAATCA
>APFE030118108.1:0-94609 GCA_000404065.3 Pinus taeda
GCACTATCTAGTAACTTGTAGTTGTGCTTTATCATTTAACCATCCTAATGGGTATGGTTTCTTGTGAGGTGTAGTTGCTAATCCCAACTTCTTTACATTTGCTTCAGAAATTAAATTTACTTGTGAGACAGTATCAAACAAAGTATCAATCTTTTGATGTTTGGAAATAACTCAAATATGGAAAAGCTCATGTCTTTTTCTCTCATTCTCTTCATCGATAGTAGATTATGCAGAATTACTAGTGGATGCTTCAGAATTCTTACCTTTTATACCTGTGGCTGCAATAGTTGTTTCATCTCCTGAGTCTGGCCCCAAATCTTTCTGAATAGTTGTAGCAGTCTTCTTCTTCTTGCCCTCAAACTTCTTAGGTCTCAGCTCTGGATGCAGAATCCAACAATGCTCATCATCATGCCCATCCTTCTTACAGTGAGTGCATGAAGATTGGCTTTTATGTGCAGTGTTCACCTTCCTTGCTTTCCATTTCTGTTTTATTTTCTCCTTATTCTTGCTTGCAGTGGGTTGGGATGATCCCCCAACTTCTGGACTTCCATTCTTTCCTCTAGTTTCTAGATGAGTAGTTTGAACAGATACCTAATCTATACTAGTGGGATTAAACAATAGGATAGTCTGCCTCATGTAGCTGTGTAGACCACCGATGTACTTCAACAAAGTTTCATGTGAGTCTAATGAGATTCCTAGAATCAATGCTCTCTTCCTAAATTCTTGGGTGTAATCTTGTACACTTTTCCCTTTCAACTGTCGAAGAGTTTGCCAACTCATCATGGCTTGTTGCATGTAGGCCAATGGATAGAATTGCTTTTTTATTGCAGAAACAAATTCACTCTAGACAGAAATAGTCTTACCATGTCTCTTCATGTTAGCTTGGGTCCTGCCTTCCCACCAAACCAAGGCAATGCCTCCAAGGCGTAGGCTTGCCAGCTAAATCTTGCTCTTGTCTGAATCAATACTCTGCATTCGGCAATAAACATCAATTTGTCTAATCCAATTGTCCACCTTCTCTGCATTCAACTCTCATCATATATAGGTAAATCAAATTTAACATCTAGTTTAATCGAAGATGTATTCTTTTTATGTTCAGGGCTATTAGGAGATGTGAGAAAGCTTTCTTCTTTCCCTTTGCCTTTTGAGTGGTCATGGAGGAGAGACTTATCTTCTCCTTTGTCTTGTTTGAAGCCTGATGAATCTTCATCCTTATGTTTTCTAAAGTCCTTATACATTTCCTCTACCATGGACCTTATGGCTAGGAAACTATCTATGAATTGAGGGTCTGGCCCCACAGAACCTTCCTCTAACATTCTCTTCTGAGGATAGACTCTCCCAATTTCAGGATTAGTTTCGACCAAGTCTACTTCTCCTAATTTGAGCTTTTATCTAGTTAGCATTCAACAGCTAAATCCAGCACAAGCTTGTCTAACCTTAACAACATAAAGCTCTGATACCACTTGATCTGAAAATCACTCGTCAGTGATCTCAGTTAATTAATTAATGAAGGTATTACATACTCATGTGCTGGTGTGTGTCTATGTCATCTTAGGCAATGGATCGATAAGATTGCAAAATACATAGACACAGGAAAACAATGAGAGAAAAACAACAAACAATGTAGAAACACAACAATTTAATAAGGAGTTCACCCTATCCTCCAGGGCTACATCTCCGGTCCAACTTTCAGTGGTGGCCTTCTTTTATTGTGTCTTTAAGCAGAGTTTTACAATGAGGAGCTCAAATTGAGTCTCCTGGAACAAATGATGCTTAGTAGGGTGGTACTTGGATTCCCCAAGCCACTAGAGGGCACAGACTCCCCCTTACCAAGTCTCGACCTCACCTAGTCTTGATGGGATGAGTCCAATTTGGTACTCAGTTCCCGAAAGATATCCTCTCAGGGATTCACTTGATCTCTCAAGCCTTCTGTCTGCTCGATGTTGCCTTAGCTCTGCTGGTCAGCTCAGCTCTCTGTTCTCTGCTTCTTTCTTATTCTGTCTCCTCTGTCTCACTGTTTCTCTGTTCTCTGTCCGTTCATGGCTTAAAGCCAATCCATCCCTTGACTGTTCGCTTCCTCTTCTGCCTCTTCGGATATCCTGTTGTTGTCCGCTTGGAATTCCCTACCTTTGTATCATCGCCATTGTGTAACGTCTCACAGGGAGGTGGCCACTTGTCCCTTCACGAACTAAGCGCCAACTCTTCCTCAAACAGTTCGATATTTCGGTTACCTTGTGAAATGATTCATCCGCCAACTTAGCGGTCAAATCGGACTTCAAACCTTATGCGTTGTAGCTTATTTTCTCCCTCTGAATCCGGTTTCCCATCGGGCGCAATATCCGTCGCTAGATCTGGGGCCTCCAAATCCCACGATCATCTCTTTTATCGCGTGGTTGACTTGCTCAACCTTTAGCCCACGATGAGAGCGGTTTTTCTCTCTCATCCGCTAGACACGCGTAATGTATGGCATCGTTGGGTCTTCGGCTAAACCTACTTACCGCGTAAAACGCCTCCAATATTCTGCCGATTTTGGAGCGTGGGACCCGCCTTTTAGTTTAGCGCTTTTCCCACGGTTTTTTGAGTTACCCTTGTGACCGAGTGCTTGAGGCCTTTCCATTTCAAGGGGTTTTTCCCACTAATCGCGCATCAGAAACAACCTCCGTTTTCTGATATGGATTTCCCAACTGCTAGTTTGCGCCACTGCGCGATCTCCATGGGCCTCGGTCAGCGTGCTTTGACCAAGGTCCTTGTCGTTCCTTGCTAGCTACAAACTGCCACTGTCCAGGGGTCTTCCTGATAGCTCATTGTTCACAAGTTTTTGAAGTCTACCATGATTCGATACAGTAATAAGGGTCTCATAATTTTCATGGATCCAATTCGGATCAGCACATGGTTACCGTTTGATTTTAAATAAAGTACAAATGCACTGATCAAAGATCAACATATGATGAATTAACTAAATCATAAGTTCACTGGATATACGTTGGTTGCCTTAACAATAGTTGTGTGCTTACACGAGTTCCCTTCATTGAAGTAGCGTATATAAAATTAATTATGAAATGGAAAAAGTTATTGATTTGTAAATACTAATTCACCCCCCCACCCGCCCTCTCAGTATTATTCCCAACAATATTGAATGGTGGTAGTGGAGGTGGAGGAGGTGAAGGCATAGGTGTATGAGGTGGAGGCAGTGGTGGAGTGGATGGATGAGATATCCTCGGAATACCCTGAGTTATTGACTAAACGACACTTCGTGGTGTAGTCAGCACCGCTCCTTCTTCGTCACTTGAAGGAGGTTCAATCAATGAACTATACTCTATGTTGAAATGTGGCAACAAGAATATTCCAATTTTAATTTGTCCTTGAACTAAAATTTTGAATTAAAATTCGAATTTAGTCTCACCAGCTGCTTGAAAAATAATTAATTAATTCATCTTGAGTTAATTAGTTGGAGAAATTCAAGTTAGAAGTCTCTATGAAGTTATGCAATAGTTATCCCTTAAATTAAGGAGATAAGGTTGAGTTATATTTGAGTTGTAATTAGTTAGCTCAATTTACTGAGTTAAGTCTAGTTAAATTAGTTCCAATTGTTTGAGGAACTAATTGTGAGTTCAGTTAGTTAATGCATGCATGCATCCAACTAGTGTACTCTAGATAACTGAATATTCTCTCATCAGTAACTCATGCATGTCTATTATGAGAAAGACCCAGTTGAGATTAAAGATAGGGATAGTGTACTATCGGTTGCATGTGTTTTCCTATAAACAAAACTCACGCATGCGGAAGCAATTCATTTCCTAGAGGATTGTGCAGTTCTGACAGGGTGTGAGATTAGTGTGAGAGAGCAGTGTTCCACTAGGTGAAGGAGAATCATCCCAGAGGAACTGCACAAGGAAATAGGAGCTTGGAGGGCAAAGGAGAAGGCTTGTGAGAAGCTTTGGTTGCCTGTGAGCATCCAGGAGGATTGTACTGAGAGCTGGCTAGCTGTGAGAGCTAAGGCTTTGTATAATTTTGATGTATTTCCACCTTGTATGATAATAGAGATAGTGGGGTTTTTAGCTGAGGCTTTCCCCAAAGTATATTCATGTGCATTGTGCATTGATTCTTCTTCTTCCGGTTATATGTGTTCAGTTCTGATTCATCTAGATCTTTAAGCTTCCGCAAAGAAAATTGATAGAGGAAGTAGATTATAGTATTTTTCTTTAGTTATATTACATTATCGGGTTAATCTACAGCCAGATTTTCTACAGAGATCTCAGAGGTAGATTTGTAGAAAATTTGCAGAAATTATACATGGTATCAGAGCAAAGGTTATCAGAGTTGTGAACAATATACTGAGAAGAGAATTTGAAATTTGAAGTTTGGGGTTGCAAGTGCAAAATCGAATTCTTATCATACTTCAAGGTTGGCCAATGGCATTCAATGGCTTGAGACTCTAGTATGCCTTAGGTGGTAGCTCGAATTACATAGCATGGAAAGATCGCATGGAGGTTGTATTAGAAGACAACGGCTTGAAGGAATTCATTGATCAAGAAATCCAAAAGCCAGCTTCAACTAATGCACAAGAGTTGGTTGAATGAAAGAAGTGTGTGGTGAAGGCGAGATGGATCATCCTTGAGGGAGTTCGAGACCATATTGTCTCAAGTATCCATGGGAAGGATACTCCATTTTCAATGTGGAAGACATTGAAGTACCTCTACTAGAACAATAGCGACCAGAGGAAATTAGCACTCAAGGATAAGCTTCGAAGAATCAAGATGGAGAAGGGCGATATTATTTCCACATATTTGAACAAGCTCACCACCTGCAGAGATGAGCTTAGCAGTGTGGGAATAACTACTTTCGATGATGATATGGTGAGCCTCACTCTCCTTGGCCTTCCAAAGAGCTGGAATAGCTACCAGGACTCTGTGAATGGAAGGGAGAAACTAACAGATTGGGAACGACTGTGGTCGGATCTCATGCAGAGGAGATCAGGAGGAGCATATGAGATGGTTCTTCATCCAAGAATGATGATGAAGAAAATTTGGCCTTAGCAAGTAAGGCAAGGAAAGGGAATTGAAGGGCTTCCCATTCCAAATCGAATTCTTCTCATGGAGGGAAGAAGGTTGACAAGTCTGAAGTGAGATGCTTTAATTGTCACGAGATGGGACATTATGCGACTAATTTCCCATCAAAGAAGTCCATGAAGGGATCCTCGAAAGGATCGGAAGTTGAGGCATTAGCCTCTCAGTGTGAAATGGACTTTACCCTCATCGCATGCATGGTGTCATCAATGGGTTGTGTCTAGTATCTTGACAGTGGAGCCTCATTCCACATGACCAGTGATAATAGTTTATTCAGTACCTTGGAGGAAAAAGACCTCAAGATGTGCGTAGAGATGGGTGATGATTGAAGGTATACTATTTCAAGAGTGGGCATGGTTGCTTTTCAGAGGAAGCATGGAGCTCCTCTCGCCTTAACAGATGTTATGTATGTGCCTGGGCTGAAGAAGAACTTGGTATCGGTTGTGATGTTCGAGGACAAAGGCTACGATGTTGTCTTCACTAAAGGAAAGGCGTTCCTAAGACACACAACCACGGGTCAGACCAAGAGGATAGGGATTCAAGTGAAGAATCTCTATAAACTAGAGGTAGATGATTGTGCAACATTGAGGACAAAAGCAGAAATGATGCAAAGCCAAGACATTGGTGAGTTGTGGCACAGGTGGTTGGGTCATTTGCATCATGGGGCCTTGAAGATAATGCAAATGATATCTACAGGACTTCCCAAAGGTAAACTTGAGCAAGTTAACACATGCAAAGGTTGTACCTTGGGAAAGTATGCCAAGTCTTCCTTTCATGATCGAGACAGTTGAGCAAAAGCTATCTTAGAGCAAGTTCATACTGATGTGTGTGTACCATTCTCGATGGCATCCACAGCGAAGCAAAGGTATTATGTGATTTTCATTGTTGATTATTCTCGTAAATGCTTCATTTATTTCATGTAGAAGAAGGACCAAACCTTCTCAAAATTTTGTGAGTTCAAAGCTTTGGCCGAGAAAGTGTCTGGGAAGAAGATCAAGGCCTTGAGAAGCGACAACAGTGGAGAATATGTCTCTTAAGAGTTTAAGGACTTCTGTGTAGCGGAAGGAATTAAACGAGAGTTAACAACACCTCATAACTCACAGTAGAATGCGGTGGACGAGAGGAAGAACAAAACAATTGTAGGGGCAGCACGGCCGATGTTGCATGACCAAGGCCTACCACTTCACTCGTGGGCTATTTGCATAATAGAAGCCCACGTCGCGCACTTGGGATGAAGACACCAGAGGAAGCTTTCTTCGGTAAGAGACCAGATGTGGGTCACTTCAGGATATTTGGCTCATCGGTATACTGCCATGTGACAAAGGATGCACGGAAGAAGCTTGAGTTGACAGCAGAGTTGGGGATACTTGTGGGGTACACTGATACACCCCACAACTATCATGTGTATCTACCTACCAGTGAGAGGACAGTAGTTTGCAGAGATCTCAAGTTTGATGAGCAAAAGGCCATGCGAGTTTCCCTTGAGAGGGAGCTCCAACTATAGGTTGTGGAGGAACTGTTGGTTCCTAAGGAGGAGGAGCCTCAGACTGATGCGAAGCAACCGCATGTAGAGGTTCTAGGAGTGGAGACATCCACTCAAGCAGAGTCTTCTAGAGATGGACAGAAGCGCATAAGAGAAGTTGATAGATTGTTGACGGATGCGAGAGAAAATGTGTGAGAACCATCTTCTCAGCGCAGACAGAGGAGGTCACCTGAGAGGTACACTAGATACATGGCCCTTGTTGGGGAATGTGTTGAGACCGAGCTATCTTCCTTTGAGGAAGAAGTGCATCAACCAATTTGGGTTGATGTTATGGTGGAGGAGTATGACTCCATAGTTCGTAACAATGTTTGGGACATGGTTCTGAGACCGGAGAATAAGTCAGTTGTGAGTTCCCGTTGGCTTTACAAGGTAAAGCAAGCTATTGATGGTAGTGTGGAGAAGCATAAGGCAAGATTTGTTGCCCGTGGTTTTTCACAGGTCGAGAGGATTGACTATGATGAGACTTTTTCTCCTGTCACAAGGTAATCATATATCATATCGATGTTGGCACTATCAGCACAGATGGGTTGGAAGATCCATCAGATGGATGTGAAGACTGCATTCCTCAATGGAAAGATTGAGGAAGAGGTGTACATAGAGCAGCCGGAAGGTTTTGAGACCTTCAATCGTGAGTCGCATGTGTGACGACTCAAGAGAGATTTGTACAGGTTGAAGCAAGCACCTCATGCTTGGTACACCAGGATAGACAACTACTTCACCAGGTTGGGCTTCACAAAGAGTGAAGCAGATGCGAACTTATACCACATCATGGTGGAAGGTAAGCAGTTGATCATTGTACTTTATGTTGATGATCTCATATTGACAGGTGATGATCAGTTGATCATGTCTTGCAAGGAGGACCTTGCAAGAGAATTCGAGATGAAATACATTGGTCTCATGCATTACTTCCTTGGCATGGAAGTGTGGCAGAAGGATGGGGAGTTGTTTGTGTCTCAGGGCAAGTATGCCAATGAGATACTCAGGAGATTCCACATGGAGAAGTGCAGGCCCATGCAAACTCCTCTAGCAGGTAACTGGAGGACGGAGGATGCTACTTCAAGAGAAGTAGTAGAGGCTATTGTGCACAAGCAACTTGTGGGTTCACTAATGTAATTAGTGAACACGCATCCAGATTTGTGCTATGTCGTGAATCAGCTGAGTCAAGCGATGGCTCAGCCTACCAAGATGTTTTGGAAGGCAACAAAGCATGTATTGAGATACCTCAGAGGCACATCTCAATATGGATTATGGTACAGACGGACAGAGGGAGTGAAGCTACAGGGCTTCACTGATGCAGATTGGGCAGGGAATCCATCAGATTAGAAGAGCACATCAGGAGGGATTTTCAACCTGGGGTCCGCTGCAGTTTCTTGGTACAACAGGAAACAAAGGTCAATTGCACTCAGCTTGGCAGAGGTTGAATACATGGTTGCAAGTCAGGCAGCATGTGAGGCCATCTGGATGCAGAAAATCTTAGTTGGTTTGTTTGATTAGAGGATGGATCCAACTGTGATCTATTGTGATAATCAGAGTTGTATCAGACTCTCTGAGAATCCAGTATTTCATGATAGGTCCAAGCACATCGATATCCGGTACCATCATCTCAGAGACTATGTAGTGAGGAGGATCATGTTGCTGCAGTATATTTCGACAGAGGAGCAAGATGCTGACATTTTTACAAAGGCATTGTCAAAGTGTAAATCCAAGTTCCATAGAGACAGGATCGGGGTGGTAGATAATCCCTTTCTTGTTGAGAGGGAGTGTTGAAATGTGGCAACAAGAATATTCCAATTTTAATTTGTCCTTGAATTAAAATTCGAATTTAGTCTCACCAACTACTTGAAAAATAATTAATTAATTGATCTTGAGTTAATTAGTTGGAGAAATTCAAGTTAAAAGTCTTTATGAAGTCATGCAACAATTATCCCTTAAATTAAGGAGATAAGATTGAGTTATATTTGAGTTGTAATTAGTTAGCTCAGTTTATTGAGTTAAGTCCAATTAAATTAGTTCCAAACTGTTTGAGGAACTAATTGTGAGTTCAGTGAGTTAATGCATGCATGCATCCAACTAGTGTACTCCAGATCACTGAATATTCTCTCATCAGTAACTCATGCATGTATTTTGAGAAAGAACCGATTAAGATTAAAGACAGGGATAGTGTACTATCAGTTGCATGTATTTTCCTATAAACAAAACTCATGCATGCAGAAGGAATTCATTTCCTAGAGGATTGTGCAGTTCTGACAGGGTGTGAGATCAGTGTGAGAGAGCAGTGTTCCACTGGGTGAAGGATAATCATCCCAGAGGAACTGCGCAAGGAAATAGGAGTTTGGAGGGCAGAGGAGAAGGCTTGTAAGAAGCTTTGATTTCCTGTGAGCATCCAGGAGGATTGTACTGAGAGCTGGCTAGCTATGAAAGCTAAGGATTTGTATAATTCTGATGTATTTCCACCTTGTATGATAATACAGATAGTGGGGTTTTTAGTTGAGGCTTCACCCAAAGTATTTTCATGTGTATTGTGCATTGATTCTTCTTCTTCTAGTTATATGTGTTCAACTCTGATTCAGCTAGATATTTAAGCTTCCGCAAATCAAATTGATAGTAGAAGTAGATTATAGTATTTTGCTTTAGTTATATTGCATTATCGGGCTAATCTACAGTCAGATTTTCTACAGAGATCTCAGAGGAAGATTTGTAGAGAATTTGCAGAAATTCTACACTCTAGACTTGATCCATCACCTCTTCTAAATAATCTTCCACTTCACGTAGCTCCGAACATTAAGGTAATGCCATTACTCGCTTTTCACATAATAGCATTTTAATCCAAGTATTCAATGACCTTAAGTACTTACCTCACGGTCCTTTGAAGAATCTCTACTTTTCTTTGTTATAGCTAACTGATGTGTCAACTACAAATTCAGTGAAAAATCCTCCTAAAATTCGAACAAGCCAATGATCGATAGCCTACGCGATCTTGTTTTCAGATGCCTCTAGTCGTCGCACCAATTCTGGAGTCCACACTATAGGACTATCGAGCTTCCACCTCCCTTGATTGTTTGCCAATTTAGCTAATCACTCATATAATTCGCATGGAAAAGTGCAAAAAAAAATTTGTGTACCTCTGTATACATATATTTATTCAACCAATTTGCCTTTGACAAACGTGGATTCATGTTTTCTTGATCCACAAACTCGTGAATCTTCCAATCTAACCACTTTTCAGTCTCTTTCTTAATCGGATTCCAATGATGCGACATCACATATCTCTTAAACAGATCCCAGTCTCAACAACGGAACCATTTGTTGGCTTAAGGGGGGTTGACCCAGGTTTAGAGTTGTTTGCGCCAACCAACAAAACCCTAACTATTGGCCCTTTCGGAAACAACCTGCATAGTGTAGGTTGTAGTCTCACCCTAAGCAGTATTCGGGGATGCTAGAACCAAGTTTCTACATCCAAGGATATGTGATAAATGGTTCTTAGGCTCTGGTAGCTCAGATCTTCTTTCACACGGATTTGTAGCCTTCTAGGGCTTCTTTACTAAACTAGGTTAAAACAAGTTTAAGACCTTCACGAAGGTCCACAATCAGTCTTTGCGAACCTTAAATAGACAATCTACCTACTTTCGTGCATCAATAAGCTACCCTAGATCTGAATTCGTGCATATCTACTTAATTCATCATGAACATAACAAAAATAGTTGTTAACTTCGTGAGAATAGATAATCATTCACATAATGCATCATTAAGATAGATTCAATGACTTCACGCAACATTCATTCATTATTTCATAAAACATATTATTAATCGACAGAATATAACATAAAAAAATTCAACAAAAATACACAGTAATTCTTCAAAATTTGTCTTTATTGATCTTCAATGTTTAGATTACAAACTCTTCTACCTTGTGCACTCAGCTGCAGGGGTCCACGCACTCAGCTGCGGACTCTACCTGGGCCTCCTGCACACTTAGCTGCAGGAGCCTTCCCTTCATCCCTAAGCACAGGAAGAAGAGACTTCCTGCCTTAGTACTTGCCCAAGATAACAAAAACCTTTCAATGTACCCAATTTTATATCCAAAGTTATCGCTAAGACTCGCTATGACTCAACTATTTATAGCTTTCCTTCATACAATACCATGGTCCGCAGACCATGGGAGAATCTTAAAACCAACCAAAAACAAGGGCTAAGACCCTTTTGACTCCTATCTATCTGTGTGCTCCACATCCACATCTTGTAGAGACTTTACATTCTTTTTACAAAACTTTTACAAAATTGGGTTAACTTAACCCCAAACCTAACCCTAGGGACCCTATCCCAACAATTTGAATTAGACTCTCTATACCACAGGCCAAAAAAAAATGTGTTTGTGCAGGTGGAAGGAACCTTGGTTGGGGAGGTCGAGTAGCCTAGAAGGATGCCAGAATCAGGCCACATGTTCCTAAGGCAGCAACACAGGAGTTAGGGTTTGTTGGAGTGGCTTTTGAAGATGTTTGGAGTTGCCACAGGTTTCCCTAGATAGTACCAAGTACCTCAAAAAACCCTTGCTCAGATCTGAAGGTTTTTGGAGAGCATGAGTGGTTGTCTTCAAGGAGGAATAGTGCAGGGTTGGAGGTCCTAGTTTAGGACAGTTGTTGGAGCAGCCAAAGGAGAAGTTTTGGGAGGGTTGTAGTGGCTTGCTTAAAGCCCTAAGAACAGTCACTTAAGAAGGACTTTTAGGACTATTACAAGGGCAAAATAAGTGATGCTCAGGACTGATCTTTGAAGGATAAAAGGAGGTCAAGGGAGAAGTTTGAATATCCTTATATTACTTGTAAGAGAAGGACATCTATAGTAGAAGTGGGCAACCCTCCATGCCCCTAAGTTTGTCTTCATTGAGCAACACATGAAGGCAATAGTGGGAAGAAAAATCCTAAGAGTTGTGTCTTGAAAGACAAAGGAGCATTTAGTGGGAAGGAGGTCCCAAAAATGTTGACTTATTAAAGAACAAAGGAGCAGCAAGTGGGCATATGTGAAGACCCGAGGTGTTGAGTAATTTATGGATGAATGATCAACTAGAGGGAAGATTGGAGTCGTGTTCAGTGACCTAAAGGACCTGGATCATTGATAGAGGCAGAGGTGTATTGTTGTAGATTGGGAGCCAAAGGACTAGGCAGGTGTGTTCAGGGTATGACCATGGTAGTTGTGATTGTCGACTACATCAACTAGATGGTCAGTGTATCTTTTTCATGGTAGATTGGTTGTTGAAGGACTGACACCAAACCCTATTTGTGTATTGGTGGATGTATGAGGGCCATTATCCCTATTATGGGAGCCCTAGACCGTTGTATTACAGTTTGTTAATATAACAAAGTTGGACAGTCGAAAATTGCAAATTTTTGTATATTTTGTGCACATGTTGATTTATTGTTGTTTATATTCAACTGCGAAAAGTAGTTTATTGTGGTATTTGGACTAGTAGTTTCATAGATTCTAGGACCCTAACCTAGATTCTCCAATATCGTGGAAAAACAACATACATAGGTTTAGGGCTTCCTTCATTCATAGACTTAGGGTATGCTTCAACAAGGCTAGGGCATCATAAAGTAATCAAACATCTAGGGCATCATCTAGGGCTTGCCATCATTTAGGGTTAGCAAGAATGTTGGATATCATATTGACATCAATGGCAACCTTATCCAACAAGATTGGCCTATCATCCTCAAACAATCAGATAAAAAATTGTTAGAAAATGTTTGGAAGCCTACCTTCGATGTTTTGTAATAAACAAACAGAATAAGTGGAAGACCCTACTAGAAGAAGAAGTTTCACCAACAACACCATTTGTTATCTATGCTTTGAAGACAAAACATTTTTTCTTAAGGGGAAGACAATGTTATAATAAACAATAATTAAATTAATATTAATTAAAATGTCATGGCTATTCGAAAGGTGCCCTAACCTATATTTAAGTTGATCCTATACATTGTAAAATCATCCATCAAATTTATTATTCATTTTAAAAATACAGATATATTTATTGGGTCTCCAACTTGTCCTGCATAATATTCTTCTTCTTTTTTCTTTTCCTGCACAATATTCTTCTTCTTTTTTTCTTTCTAATTGTAGAATAACCATCCACATCAAACCAAATTCCTTATTAATGGTTAGTTAATGTTTAGTATAAATCCTTGTTTAGTGCAACCTTTATTCATTCTTAAAGCTACCTTATTAATTGTTAAATGGGAGAAAGGTGAATAGATATGAAGTTGAAAGAGAATCAAACACCTCTAGTAGTGACTCCAGACAAGAAAAAAGGAAAGAAAACAATTGTCAAAGATGTGATAAGAATTGAACTTCGAAATATAAATTTGCATCTAATCACTTATATCATGGCAAAATTATAGATGGGAAGGAAGTAGAGGTTTCTTCTGAAGAAGACATCTTAGTCTCTAGTGCAGATGGAAGTTCATTGAATGTGTCACTAGCTTCAATGACATGCATGAAGCAAACTTGTAAGAAAAAATAATCAAAGCATCATAATGAAGTTATAAACCAATCGGAAGAATTGCAACTATCTATAATAAATTATTCCTCACCTTATCTCATAAACAATAGTAAAAACCTAGACATTCACGATGAACAACCCATAATATCACTAGCAACAATTATAGAAAAAATGGAACAAAGGACAGTAAAACTTGCTGGGAGTCTAAAAGAATACCATTATCCTTGTAGACTTCGCAAGTATATGCAATTTGATAGATATCAATCTCACCAAACTTAACTTTTTTGTATACCGTGTTAGCACTCCAATATTTCTCTAGAGTGTTGGAGAAAGAAATGATTAGAGGTAACCACAAACCAACTTTAGAGACTAGGATCTAGCCTTCCTAATCTCAGAGAGGGCTCTCTCTTTTTTATTTAACTTTGTTTAGTTATTTGATTTTTGGCTAGTTATGATTGTGCTTGAGTTTTGATTTAGATTTGGTGGTGGGATAACTTACTTAGATGAAAAAAGGTTGTCTTTTACCATTGGGCTATGGGGTCAAATGTCAAACAAATAAGACTGGATCAAATTCTAAAAACAGTGTCTACAGGGCAAGATAATAGAGTTACTTCAGATCTCAAGGCTGGATGGTGAAGTGGTTTTCAATCAGATCCAAAGAGCAATTAAAGGTTCCTTAGGCTGGATTATGAAGAAAGTGAAAGAGGTCAACCGGGATGGGAGAGCAATTAGGGATTCTTAGATCCAAATATCAGAAGAAAACATGTAAATGATTAACTATGGAAAACGGAGAGTACTTAAAGAAATTTTGAGATAAATTTTCAGTTGACTCATTCAACTTTAGATAATATTTAAGTTTGTGAAAAACATAAGAGAATAACAAATTGACAAAGAAAATACTTCACTGTAATATCTCTACACATGAATCCTGTAATGTAATCTCTTTATTACTTGCTCCAGTTTGTTGACTTGAAAATTGGTACAATAACCCTCGTGTTTATGATCAAAATAACTTTACAAATGTATAGCAATCCACACTCAATACTTCGAATTATGAAGTATTTATACAAAAATGATTTACAAAATATCTCAAATTTTCTTGGGAACTAATCTAGGAGAAAGAAAAATCTTCATGCAAAAAGATAGAGATAGATATTGAACTAATGCTTGTTGTCTCTGCTTATTAGGTTGTGCTAGCTTTAATCTTTGATATTTTGCACTTTAATCTACTTTGTTGTTTGGTCTTCACGTTGGATGCTCTATTCACTCTGATCTTTCAACTGATACACTTTTAACTGGCTGAGCTGTCATTATCCTTTTATTGTGCCCTTTTACTTTTACTGTACATTTTCACCTTTTGACTTTCTACAGTAATTCATTTTATTTCTCCCACGTTTCGGCATCTGGTAATTGGATATTTGATCATTTTCCTGAAAATCCCATCTGCGTCTGTATACATGGCAAAATTAGACTTATTGACAAAAAGGTGTTTTACCTCATGCTAGAGGTAAAACAAATTCTCAAAAGTCTGGTACAAGACCTTTCCAATAGGTATGCCCTTCATAGATGAAGTATTCACTTGATCTTTGGCTACTTCCCGGATTTTTCTGTTATAGTCCTCCTGTGTCATCAGCTTATCATTTATTACCAGGGGATTTGGTAAACCTTTTTGCCTGAAAATTTCAAATTTGACCATGAATCTCTCAATGGCCAACTGTATGGTTTGGCACTTGTCTTCCAGTTTTAACATTAATTTCCTCTTGGTGAGGACCCTTTTCACTTCCAAAATTGTACATGTTCTGTCAGGTATCTCTAATTCCTACAACTCATACTTGTTCTTGGAGTTGAGGAAGTGAATGATCCTTGCAGCTTCCTCTGGCATGTCTCCAAGCTCTACTTTGATTCTTTGTATGGCTTATGTAGCCTGTTTTATCAAATCAATTTGCTCAAAAATAGCTTGGATGGATGGTCAAATATCATTGACAGAGTCAATGATATTGGCCCACAATTGTTCCTTAGCTCGACCTAGGGGTTCATTCCATGTCATTTCCTTCTCCAGGGTTTTTATTCGTTCATTCATCCTTGTAGATTTCTATTGTTCTTCTTTGTGCATGATTTGGGCAAGCTTGTAGTCAGTTTCCAGACTAGTCACTTTTTCCTTAAGCCTATTCATCTCAGTGGTCTGAATGGACATTTCTTCCATTGCTTTGACATGCATGTTTGCTTCATCACCTGAAGACTGTTGCTGATGTAGATGGTGTAGATGTTAGCAGTGTTGTAGCCATTGGAGATGTAGAAGCTAAGGATGTTGCCAAAGTAGAAGGCACTGCAATAGTAATTGTTGGGATGACATTTGCAGGGGCAGTCTCAAGATTAGCTTGTTTTAGCTTAATCAAGCTATCCAATTCTTTTTCCATCTCCTTTAGCTGATCATTCAATTGAAGTACTAGGTCCATCATCTCTTCATGATTGGTTTGGCTCTCCAGGACCTCTTTAGTTTGTGGGTGTTCTAAATGAGGCAACTTTCGTTGTTTCTTAAGAGCTGATATATCCTCATTCTTCTTTTTGATCATCTTCTCAGTGGCCATACTGTTAGTTGGATCATAGCCCAGCGCAATAACCAAGTCCTCCAATGACTTGATCCTGTTGTCTTTGGCCTATGAGGAGGCCTTCTCCAATTTATATTGGGTTGTGATGTTATCCAGTGAACCCTGCAACCTGTGTGCATAGATGGCCTTTCCTGTAAGGGTGGAGTAATCATCTCTCCAGCGTGTTTATGAAACTTTATTTGGTCAATGGGATGAACATCCCTGGCCAATACCTCAAAATCAGTGTTCCAATAATCCGTTGAGCTCTTTGGTTGTTGAACAGTGGGATGCATAAATAAGACCTGCATCTTTCTTGGTTTGATGTCAAAAGTTAACATCAACCTGCTCTGGTTGGCTAGTGTATGCTTGAAGTATTGGGTGTATGTCTCAGTCTTCAACTTCTCATTCCTCATATTTATTTCTTTATACATGTCTTTAATGTCCTTTTATTTGTCAGCCGGCCTAATGAAAGAGGAAGCCTAAACACTTTGCTCTCTTTCAATCATTTGAGTGTTAGAGGTTGATGGCTCATGTGTTTCACCTGAAGCAACTGTGTCTTTGCTCCTTTGCCCCATTGTTTCAGTGTTAGTTATTTCCACTGATTCAATGTTCTCCCCCTGTTTAGACACATGATTCAATTTGGGCCTTTTTTGAGCTCAAAAGGCTCATATGTAGTCTCCATGGCAGTATTGGAATCCTCTTCCATGTTCCTCTTTGGATTCCTCTCCTCATTTTCTAGGGTCTGTAGGATAGGAGGAATATTCATGGGTTCCCCTAGTTCTGGAGCCTGCAGGAAAGAACCCTAGTCAATTTGCTTTTCCACGTCAATGAGTGTGTTCTCAACATCCACAACTATGTTATCCATGTCAATCAATGTATTTGCCAACCATTCAGATTGGTTGGGAAATTGTTCAATATTAGGTCTTGGGTGGTGGATGAAAGGTCCCAATTTGACCTTGAGTCTTAACTTGTTTATGACCCCATGAGGGTCATACTTCCAGATGAAGTTGTTTCTGAATTTTATCTATTGTAATATCTTGTCAGCCTCTGGTCCAACCTCTTTGTTATTGCAAATGAAGGGACCCAATTGGTTTTTCATTTTAAACTAGGTTTTCTTCCTAGCAGATAGGAAGTTGACTTCCTCTGAATTGGTGATTTGCCTAAAATACTCCAGTGCAAATATCCTCATAGGGAGGTATTTGGGTAGTGTATAAGGGGCTAGTTGGCAGCCATAAACCCTGATCTCAGTGTGGTTTTGACATAGGTACCAGTCTCCCACCTTATTGTTCTTAGCCAACTGTAGCACCCTCTTGATTTCTTGGCTGATTCTAGGTTGAGTGTTACTGGTCAGCATGTTCATGACTGGGTAGATAAATGAATCTATGAAGTCTTTGTAGGTGAATGTTGTGGAGTATTTCTGGATCAAGGGTGTCCAGTAGACCACTGATCTCTCTTTTCCCTTGGTATCCAACTTCTGGATGCTGACATGGAATTTATCTACTTGATAATATAGAAACACGTGAAATAACACTGAAGAGTATTTGAAAACTCTTTCAGTTGGCAATCTAGTGAATTGTTCATGGATCATGTCTGCGATGAACTGAGCATATTTATACATGATAGCAGGAGGCTTGCCTAGGGTAAAAATAGACAGAAAGGCCAAGATGACCTCATCCACATGCTCATTTGTAGTATATCCTAGGATGAAAGAGAGCATGGTGATTATATGTCTGCATGTCTCTGAAAAAATGGTGGCAGCATAAGGTGGAGTATCTGTGGGAGTATGGCGGTCTTCTATGATGAAATTCTGAAAGATTTGTCTTATCTTAACCAGGTCTAGTGTGATATATAAGTCCAATAGGTCTCCAATAGATAATGGGGTCTCATTAGGGCTAGGTTGGACTTGCATCATTTGGTTGATAGACTCTGGAGTGATGGTGAATAAGAGTTGTTGGTTAGGGGCAACAATAACCCTTTGGCTAGGGATATAGCAGGCACGACAGAAGTGTATGATATCAAGGAATGGCTGCACTTCTAGGAATAAATACTTGGGTAAATCGGATTCCCATAGATGGATGTCATCGGTATGGTTTGAGAATCTATCCTTACTCCAGCAGTGGAGCTTCAGAAGGTAGGTTGGTGAGGCAGTATCTTTTATCTGGAAATCCAGGTCTTCTAGTGCCAAATGGTCTATGTCCAGGTGAAGGGTTGACACGGGTCTTACGTCGAGAAGGTCTGGGAAGCCATGACTAAGTTTATGGACAGGGATTAGGCTTGTATTGGTTGTAGAAGTGAGGTATGGGAAACTCTGGTACAGTGAGAAGGTAGTTACAGTTTGCAAAAGAGGAGTTTTGAGTATACAGACAAATTACTCTTCAATTAGGAAAATGTATTAATTAATTTCAATTAATTAATCTTTAAACTGGACTGTACGCTTTCAAATAGAGAGGGATGTTCTGGTTTTCCCAAAAGTATCTGGAATTTGGTGTTATGGCTTGCAAATTGGTTTGAATGGTGATTGCAAATGGTATGGTGGCTTCAGCTGTGAACTAGATGCTTGAATTGGGCGTCCGGAGCTTGTTCGAGAAGTAAACAGTGGTCAATTTTGGTCGCAGAGGCTCAGGGTGTCGCAGAAAAGCTTGAGTAGCATTCACAGTGCAAACGAGCGAAAAAATTGAAATGGGCTTCTCCGGCCTTTTAACTGGCAACGGTTACAATTTGGCACGGAATTTTACAATGAACAGTGGATGGTTTTGGTTTGGGCGGGGAGGTGGTTTCTTGGGCCATCGCACCGCTTTTGGAGAGTGGGCGATATTTCCTTGAGAGCATGCAATCTCCCCTGGGGCTGCCATATAGCAGAACAGTGCCCAGGCAAAACCGTGAATCTTGCATGCTCTCACGCTGGTAACGATCAGATAATGAACGAGCGCGATATGGATGCGTGTCGTCAGATCTGGGGGTGGAAGGTCGCGTGGTCAATATGCACGGAGGGGAACAGAGTCAGGATTTGTGGGGTCTGGGGGTTAATTACATTTAATTGTAATTAATTAATAACTAAGGCGGGTATTTAAAATATAATCAACGGGTCTAATGGAGTGGGACCAGGGCTTAATGTGGCGGGGTTAGTTTAACTGCACCAAGGTTTGGTGGGTTAAAAGATTTTTTTCGGGGAAATATGAATCGAGGAATTAATTTAAATAATGTGGAGGGGGTAAAAACTTAGGATAAGGGGTTTTTATGGGTTTTGAAGGGAAAATAAGGAAATTAATGAGGGGGGAGTTGATTTTTGCAATAGGGAATGGGTTTCACACTAGGAAAAGGGGTTTTTGGGTAGGGGGTGAGTTTTGAAAAGTAATATACTAGGGAAATGTGTGAAACCAAAGGATAAGGGTCGAAATAAAGGGAAAAATGGTATTTAATAAAAAATGACGAGATAATGGGGAAATTAGTAAGTATGTATGTGGAGGTGAAATGAAATGAAGAGAAGTTAATCAAACAAGCTTGTGAACATCTTTTCACTCTCATAAATGCTCCTGCACATGAAACATAGGATTAAGCATGATAAATGTGCTTTTGACTGAGCAACTTTGTACATTTGCAACCTCTATTCTACTTACCCATTATTTATCCTAACATTTTTTCTTCACTTTCTTGGGTGCATTTAAGCTAGTAGACCCTTTATTTCTTTTTTCTTTTGACAAGCAAACTATCTAATTCTAACATTATAACTTCCGATGGCTCAGATTAAGCTGATGAGCACATTTTATTTCTCTACCTAACTAATGATCTATCAAGGTTAAACAATGTGGTTAGATCTTTATTCTCTATCTATCAACATGAAATTTAAAGCGTAAATTAGTCAAGATTACGCTATTTGACCATCATGGGTTGTGGCATTTATGAGAAGCTGCACATAACCATTATTTTGCATAGTAAAGTAACAAGTAGTGGCATTTGAATTTGCACACTTTTATGATCTATTTTATTTTTTGTTTGGGGTTCATATTTTTCACTTTTTTTATCTTTTTTTTTTTTTGTCCTTTGGTTATTCTTTTAGGACATACTCTCTTTACATTTTTTAAATTTTAATATGGAAAACATTTTGCAGAAAACAAAAGTATGTACAATATTACAAGACTAACCATAGCCAATTCAAAAATGAATCCTATTATTGTAAGACCCTAACATATCTTATGAAATATCTCATTGTTAAAGTCGTTGATAGTCCACAAGTCAAAGGAATAAGAAGGTGCCATAAAGTCTTTATATAAATACAAAGCTTGGAACCACATGTTGGGTGTTACATTCTACCACTCTATGGGATGGACATGGTATTAGGTGTAGAATGGTTGACAGTGAACATCATTTGTCCCGCAAACCTCTAAAAACAATTTATAAACATCAAATAACGAAAGGAAAAAATTTATATAGGTCAAGAAACCTACATCATCTACTAAAAGAACTCACAAATTTCACACATCCCCTACAAAAGAAACCTCACAAATATTCAACAATCTAAAATCAAGATACCCTCCACAATGGAAGACAAAATCATCCAAAATCAAGATACCCTCCACAATCGAAGACAAAATCATCCAAAATACTCTAAGAACAAAGTTTTTCTGGAAGGAAAAATGATGTTATTTATATTAAATCAAAGTAATTCATAAAACATACCTAAACTATATAACCTAAGATATCAATATAATTATTAAAGGTACATTACATGAAGACACAACTTTGTCTGAAAAGTTACCATGAAGCCATGAAGCCTATAAAATCTTGAAGGCACTCCTCATAATAATCATCTTATGGTTTTTATCCTTTAAAATATATTTTAGGAATTCTCATATAAATTGAGTGGAACTGTTATGCTCCATATTACCCTTATTTTATCCTTTTACATATATTTTTAGGAATTCTCATATAAATTGAGTGGAACTTTTATGCTCCATATTACCCTTATTTGACTACCCAACCACACATTTCAGTATGTTACATGCAACATATTTATGTTAATCTTTGACATTTGTTTCTTCAATCTGCCAGAAAACACATTTTAATATGTTACATGCAACATATCTATGTTAACCTTCCATATTTGTTTCTTCAGTCAACCACAAAACTTAGCCATGCAACTTGATCCTGAACATGTTCTCTTCACTTACAGAAATTGAACATTTCTCCATTGAAAATCTTGGATAACAATATGCCCACAAAGCCAAAGTTGAGGGAGGATAGTTGTTGAAACTTTACACAAATATGCCCAGAGAACCAAAGTTATGGGACGATAGTTGTTTGACCTTATGTGGCCAGATTTTATCACACACCATTCCTTTGAAAAGGTAAAATCCTGTTATTAAACATAAGCTTAATCTGGCTTCTCCTCATCAGACCCCAAGATATGCTCATGGTTCTTTGCGATTTAATTCCAAGATGAAGCGTTCAAGAGAATGATACCCAAGATGACATGACAAATGTGGCCAAAGGAAAAGGGGCAGTGATGTTTGTCCTCTTTGTTAGAGCACAAAACAATTGTACTAAAGGAATTGTGCATCTACAAGATAGAAGCAAGTAGGACATAAAATGTTTCCTTTTTTGTTTAGTCTGGACAAACTCAGGATTGAAATTTATCTCCATGCTTATTGGGCACCCGCATTCTCTCTGTGCATTGGGAAGGCTACACCAAACCCTTAAAAAAAATTCAGTTATCATGGTTTAATCACTTATCATTCCACTAATAGCAATCTTGGTGCCCCACAGAAATCTACTGAAAAGCCCCTGAAAGGATGCAACCAAGTAACTCTAAGGACAAGGTAGCAGCTAACTGACGAGGCTTGATTAGAGGTAGGGCAAATTTGCTGTTGAAGGAACATTTAGCTGAAGGTAACAACATAGACATCTTACTGAGCATATTTTCAGTTATTGTAACAAAGGCCATACAGGTTGTTGTCGATAGTTACCTCCATAACCTGGCGAAGAGTTGGAGAGGATGCAACATTGCAGCTCCCCCTGGTAGCAGCCAGGAGAGGCCAAACTGGGGCAAAGAAGGATGAAGTACTGATCAGTTGGCTCTAATATATAATCAGTCACAGGTTGAGTCCTTTCAGTAAAGGTCATAGGTTGAGTCCCATTAGTAACTTTTTTGACATTAGCAATGCATGGGCCTTCTGTTATGTTATTTCCTATATTAAGAGTCAAACTCGTTTTGCAGTTTTGTCTTTGAACAACTAATTCTCGACAATTAAGCCTTTGCAATCTGTTTATCATAGTTTGTAAAAAATTAACTAAAGAGAAAAATGACATATTAGTTAAGAGATTACATCTAGTTAGTAAAATTTTAACTAAAGAGAAAAATGACATGTTAGCTAACAGACTACATATTGACTGCAATAACTCTGTCATTCTTTGATAGTTGTTTAAAATGCTTTGATTTTTTGGGATAGCTTTATATGTGAGCATTATACATGTCCTATTGTTCATATTTGTCTATTTGCTCTTACATTCAATTGTTTTCTATAAGTACTGCATATTGTATTTTGGGGATTGTTAAACGCCCATGTAGATAAAAGGAAAAGCCCCTTTTATGGAGAAACTCTGTAATGGTTGTACCTTTTTGTAAATATTTTGTATCAGTAATCCTATGGCTAGTTTAGGTAAACCAGGGAAGATCATGAAATTCAAATTGTCTAACCTTCAATAAAAGCCATTTGTGAATCAAAATTAATGTGACTATAACTAAATAATTATAGACACTAACATATGGGTTTGAGCAGTTCATACTTAGAACTTTTAATTACACCGTTTTGACTGTAAATATGGTGTCTTATATCTGGAATATCCGGTTTCAGATTAATCTCATATTTGTTAACATTAGTTATTTTAGTTGTTTTCGAGTGCAAGAAAGAAACACAAATTAATTACGTTTAGAATGAAACCAAAACACATTGGATATAAAATAATTGTTCCTATGTACACACAAACAAACAAAAAAAGTTTATTGTAATAGTGTGAGAGCACAAGTCTTGATTATGCTTTACTAGATCAAATAACATAATTATGTATTCATACCAAATTTTGTTATTTTCCTTCTTGTTGCTAGAGTTGTAAGGAAAAACGAACCAACTTAGGCATCAATTTTAGAGATTTGTTTAATCAATTCACTGATATAGACCAAAGGCTGAAAGTAGCGATTTCAGGCCAGTTTAAAACAACCAGTTTAGCACAACTTAGATCCAAAAAAACGCAGAAACCAATCAAATGAGATAAAACAACCTTCACTAGAAAACTACAGCCAACTATATTTCATGGTTCTGAACTTACAAAACCAAGTTGAATATAAAATTCTGGTAAACTTCAATGGCGGTCAGTCATCTAAGGAGCAAAAACAAAAATTGCATTTATTCCAATGTAGATTTAAATGGACTTTTAACATAAATATTGATAGAATTGGATGCCAAATGAAAACTATGTCTGTTAAATTTATCTTAAATTTGACTACTCTGCCTCTCAAAGTGGCCCTCAGACAGATTACGGCATTTCCTTTCCAAATACAGCTATGGTAAGAATGATGACAATGCATTGGAACAATAACATTTAATAGATGATTTCAATCTAAGAATATTTATTTGCACAGATGAATGCACCTTGTGTAAAATAGACATTTGAATTAAGAGATATGTCCTCTGGAGCCAACGCCAGAGTAACATTGGCTTTTGTAGATATATGGTGGATCATCTTTCTAAAAGGTTGCCACACAAAACCTCAAAGTTCTATGATCCTTGAATTCTATAATTTGCAGGGGTGGTGGCGACAAGACTCCCCAGTATGTAATACTCCAGGGCACCCAATTTATCACTTCAGCGGGCAGCTAGATCATCAAGGCGTAGCATTTACCCTGCCTGTGTATCATCGGGAACTCTTGGAGCCAAATAACTCCTTTTGTACCATGTCAAAATGGCCAGCCTTCCTTCACCATGTATTAAACTAGCCAAGACTGTAGTTAAATGTCAGACCTCACGTGGGTTGTGTAGGCATTGGACCTGCTAATACAAATTGAATTTGTAAGGATAGATCAAGAAACTGCAAGCGTGTGGCAGAGCTCAGAATTCAAAGATCAGGTTTTTAGCTTATCACTATTTCCCTGGGATGTCAAAGATGTATGATTGTTTTGCACAAATCCCATCTGGACGACACTTTGGAGCTCATTATCCCAGACATGTGATAACTGCAAATGATTTACAAATCATATTCAGTACCTTTAAAAACAGGAAGAATGTCAAATGACGGTTCCTAATAAGAATAGACCAATATTCAGAACATGGGCAAAGGAAGCACAGAAATATATCAAAACATACTTCAATGGCAAGCTGACAAAGTCCCTAACATTTGCAGTGTTTGAAGGTACCTGTGCATTGACATCTCCATAACCATCGATACATCCTATTTGAGCATTAATTGTCCTTCTAAGTGCTTCTGCTTGATTTACTATACCATGCCCTTCTGTTCCAACTTGGACAAGCCCCTGCTGGGGCTGGTGAAGCTGGGGGTATGATGTACTAGTATCGGAGGCAAAAACCATAGTTGGTGAAGAGCCTTGTGACTGAAGCATCTATAAACAGAGAACTCAACAGTGACATTTTGTTTAGAAGTATTTAATGTACAATCTCCACAAAATGAATTAAGGAAAATTTGTTGGTTGTTATCTTTTTTATTGAAATAAACAACTGGCACACATAAGTTATAACTAAGAATTGAAGAGTGACAGCTAAAAGATTTAGAATTCACAAATAAAGATTCAAGCAAATCTGAAACATAAAATCAATCTCCATGCAATATTAAAGACATGTACAACATGTTTTTCTTTAAGACGTAGATAGGCCTGTAAACTGACAGGACTTACATCTTTCGCAAGAATCCCTTCGATATTGAAATCCATCCGGGGGTTAACAGCTGCAAGTTTCATTGATAAAAACTGCAAGAAACAAAATACACACCAAATATGAATAATGTACAGGATGACAACAAGAGGTTGAACAAGTATCAGGCAGTGGGTGAAATACCTTTGGTATCTTACCTCAACTTGCCGTTGTAATGACTGTACATAGTTTATTATTTCATCAAGCATCACGGCTTTCCCAGTGACCTGCAAACATAATCCTCTATTCAAATGTGTGGCATGAAAAAGGTCCATTTTGCAAAGCAGTCAATATGACCTGAGAAAAATAAAACACAAGAACAAGCTAGTGTCCCCTACCTTACTACATCCAGGAACAAGATCTTGCAGAAACTTCATCCGTTCACTAATTTTTTCTCGCCTCACCTGTTACAGAGATGAATTTAGTTTTATACATCCAAGCAACTCAAAGCACATAACACAAACATAATGCATCATCCTTTGGAAGCTAAAACCAACTAGAATACTTACTCTCTCTGCAAGGCTGTGACTATTAGTGGCTTGACCTCGCCTTGCTCTGACATGGATATAGTCTTCTTTAGGTGGTTCAGAATTTTGGATATTATCCTTTGTTTGCTTTGGACTGCCTTCACTAGTCTTTGCACTAGCATTCTGTTCTACCGTGTATTTGACATCATCCTTCTCCTTCACGCTCTCTACAACTTTATTCTTCATGCCTTTCAGCTCGTCTGCCTCAGTACTCTGTCAAGAAGAATAACATATTTTTCAGAAAACAATCCCAATGCAGAAGACTTCTTGCATGGCCTATTGCTCAGAATCCACAGCCAGTGCACAGGTTGCCCTTCATGATCGATGATTCGATTATATTTTCCCATCGTACTAGGGTTCCCACATTGTGTACTTACAGAGCACAAGAATGCATTCGTTACTCTTGTCTTCAAAACATTTTCCCAAAGCACAACTCAGTTTAAAAGATCCATGTTTATTTTCAGGGCATTCAGGAGCCAGTGTTAAGAATCTATTTTTCTTTTATAACAATGGGGATTTGGTTAGCTGGTGAAGTCAATGGAGTGTCAAGCTGCCCACCAGACTCCCATTCTTGGCACATGGCATGAGTTTCAAAGGGATGAGAACTGTTGCAATCCAAGGCTATGTTGGCAGAATAGATATCCCTCAGACCTGGCACCTAGGCAGAAGGAAGTCTGCTCTTTGTGGGGCAGTCCCTCAGGATATGACTCTCAAAGCACCTCCAATGTAAGGAAATATATTTTCCATACACAAGGATTGCTTGATAAGCCATAACACAGAGCAGTCTTCCAGTGCACAAAGCATTCTTCAATACCCATTTTTAATTGAATTCTATTTGAAGGCACTAAGGGGGCCCAAGAAACCCTTACTCTTATCTTAAATATTTCTCCAATGCACAATGAAAGCACAAGCATCTAACCAATCGATCTCATATAACTTATTTCTCAAGATGTTTTAAGCATTACAATCATATTGAAAATATTTACAATAAATTCCAAAAATGTGACTACTGGAGCAAAGAAAACCAACCTGTGTATCCTTCTCAGCCTGAAGAGAAGGAAAATCCTTTGTTTTATCCTTTTGCATTTGTTTTCTCTTCCTTCCATTGAAGGCATTCGGAGCTGCTTCACTTGTAATCTGATCAGAGCTGGAAGATTCTTCATGAGCAGTACTAACTTCTGCATCATCAGACTCATTGCCTGATGTTCCAAGTCCTGGCGTAGAAGACCTTGACAGCCTCCCAGTTTTTCGCGCTCCAGTCTCGGCAGCGCAAACTTCCTCCTTCGACAGACAGGTGTCAGAAACCTTAGTCAGTTCAGCCATGTTAGGCCTGGTGATCCTTGTCATTGCAGAATTATCAATTACAGATCTATGAAAGGGAGCACTAGCAGGGTCACTGAGATTCAAGGGGCCACCACCAAAGGAAGAAAGTCTTGCAGCTCTCTCTGCAAACCCATTATCAGATGACAACTGAGAAATACTCTGAGTTCCTAAAATGCCACCTTTGGGAGCATTCCAAGCAACAGAAGATCTCAGTGGCAGAGAACAGGAGGACCCAACTGATCTACCAATAGCAATATCATGACTGCCATTGCTGTTGGGTTCACAAGCATTATTCATAAGCGATGAAGACCCCATTGCCCCCTTTGACTGCATAGCCATGCTACTGTCCCAGCTAAAATAAGAAGCATTAGGCAGTGAGCATTTGGCATTCTGCAATGCAGTTGCTTTACTTGAACTCTCTGGTATCACAGGGTTTAACATGGCAGAGCTTGAACTAAATCCCGCTGTGTGGAAATTTACAAAGGCACTCTTCTCCTGATCACCCATGAACCCAAAATCCCAAATTAACAAAGAAAATAACTCGTGGGCTCTTCTAGAATGTCGAGATAGGCCTTGCAAATAGCAACCAAGCCTGAAGGGCGCTCAACAGACACTTAAACCAACAGTACTACAATGAATAGCACCATGTTTTCAATGATCTGAAATAACCAAACTTTGACAAGTCTAGTCGATGATGGCAGCAGCAGCACAGGAGAATACCAATAAAAAACAAACAAAGGTGGTCTCTCTCATCAGATAGATTCCTTCATGGTCAGTCTAACTTTCTTTGAAAAGTGTGGAGTTCATGGAATAGTTTTTTAAAAGAAATTGCAGGTTCTGTTCCCTTCCACCACCACACAGCAACTGAAATGAAAGCAACCGCCTGCCTTTCACAGTTAAAAGGACTCTGAACCCAAACTATGTGTTGTACCTCAGTCGTCTCTGCTCTTGTTGGTACATAGTCAAATGTATTTACTTACTTGGTCTTCCATGGATATTTGCGCCTCCTCCAACCATTCCAGTCCCTCCTCCATTCATTCAATGCTACCAACTCTTTTTTAATGGCTTGCCTCTGTTTGTTTGTTGTAGGTATCTGATTCTTTGATGCTCAGGATTGTTAGGTTAATACATCTAATATTTCACCTTACATATCTGGTGATATTTAATTATTTCCAATGCAACATACAGGTAAGAGTTGCATTTTGAGTCGGAGATGGGGAAGAAAAGAATGAAATTATATTAATGGTTATACATAATTAAATATTTTTTTAAATAAAATTTAATCCATAGCCACATCGAAGAAACTTGTCAAACTAATTACTGCCACCAATTAACCAATTTCAAAGAGTAAAAAAGTCATTTAATAATCATTTAATATTTTTAAATCAAATTAAAAGCAAAATAAACTTTTAAAAATGTAATTTTAAAAATAATAAAAAAATGAATTTAAATAAGATATAAAGGTTTGCTTTTCTTTTTCATAGAAAAATAAATTAGTGAGTTATATTTTTTTAAATTAGTGATCTCTATTAAATTTAAAAAAATTGTTAAAATGAAAAAAAATATGGAAAAAAATTAATAATACAATTTGATGAGTCAATTTTCATTTATTGATAATGATGATGATGGTGGTTAACCTACATTGAGACCAAATTTTGGTCTATCGGACCTAAAGAAATGAATTATTTAGTTTAATTTAAGATTTTATTCTTATGCTCAAAAAGCTTGGAGAGAAGCATCCCGAGCTCACTGTAATTTTGACAACGTAAAAGGCTAGGAAGGTCAGTATTGCAACAAAAATTTTGAAACTGAGATCTAATGTGGTTGTACGCGAGGCACTCTAAGAGGAAGTGATTTTCATCCTCGATGTTCATATTCTCACAGAGATGGTAGAACCTTTCCATCCATGGTATTTTAGGAACTGCCCAACAACCCGTTTCACTATGGAGCTCATGAGAGTTCATTCTAATATTGGCTATATTAATTTTCTTTTTTGAGCTAGTTAAAACAGAGAGATACTTTTATCAAAGAGATTTAGAGCAGTTGGTGAAGGAGCGCGCTGTTAAGGCGCTCCATATGCAAAGGTCACCGGTTCTAGTCTCGCCGATACCAAAAAATCCAGCATGGTTTCCGCTGGTGCGGCTCAGGCCGGGTGCGATCCCCGGGTGATTTTGACGGCTTAGATGCCCCTGAGTCGTGGCCTCTCAGCCACGGGGTAAGAGTGATTTTTCAGGATTCACCCACTTATCAACAAAAAAAAAAAACAGAGAGATACTTTTGATCTTCTAGGGTGGGGTTGATGACCTCCTTATAATATCGTAATTTTCTTTTAGCTGCTAAATCTTTCTCACACCACATTTTCTCTTTGAACTTAGAAGTAACAATATTTTTAATGTTATTAATGTTTTGCAATGCAACATTCTCGTTGATCTCCCAATGGTTTAACCAGGCCCTAGTGTCTTTATACCAACCTCGTTTGAGCCTTAGGTGGTTTTGGCTAGAATTTAAAGCTCGCTTAGGAAGCCTATGGTCTCCTATGTTATTGAGTTTGTGCTTGTACAACAGAAGCCTAGTCATAGCTAGGCTCTCGATAGGTAAAAGGCCCACTTCTATAAGGAGAATAGGATAGGGTGTGTTGCTTTTAATTTTGAGGTTATACGTTATAAAACGCTTTTGGATTTGCTCAATCTTTCTCCAGGATTCTCTAGGAATGCTACAACCTCAAACCTCACATCCATATAAGATAACCGGAGTGACTAAAGTTTCAAAGAGGAACTTCTTTCTATCCCACATTATGAGGTTTGTCATTTTACAATTATTTTCAAGACCAAAATAAGCTTTCCATCCCCCATTAATCCTTTTCTCAATGTTATAATTCCAGTTGAGCTTGTGATGAATATCAATTCCTAAGTACTTGTAGGAAGACACTTCCTCCAAGTTACTATTGTCATACATAAAATTAGCGTAAGTGTCCTTCTTGGATTTGATAATCATAACTTTTGTTTTGCCAGTATTAACAATCATACCCATGGTAGAGCATAATCCTTAAGAAGTCTAAGTTGTTTATCAAGATCATATGGGTACCTTGCGAGAAGAAACGATATCGTCAGTGTAGAGAAGAAGGATGACGACTATCCCAGCTAAGATCATGCCAACACACCCTGCTTCCTCTAAACAACCTTCTAGCTTGTCGATGTAAATGCAAAATAGGGTAGGGGAGAAGGGGAAACATTGTTTAACTCTGATATTATACTTAATATCTTTCGACCATCCCTCATTGCTCTTTAACTTGGCAATTACATTCTCGCATAACCTTATAGCGACAACTTTCAACTCAAAAGAAACCTTTAGTTCTTCTAATCTATTCCATAGGTTGTTTCTAGGAACCGTATCGAAAGCCTCTCTAAAGTCCACAAAGCAACATAAGGGATTGGATTTATCATTGCGACATTCCTCCACAATGATCCTAAGCGTAACGAGGTGGTCTGTTGTTGAGTGCTGCCTTCTAAAACCCGTTTGGCCGTTAGCTCGCTTACCTTCACTTCAAGCCATATGCTCAACTTCTTTTCCAAAATAATACCATATAACTTGGCTAGGAGAGGGCTGATCATAATTGTTTGATAATTAGAGGGGTTATTTGTATACCCACTTTTAAAAATAGGGATAATGAGGCTTTGAGTCCATGGTTTAGGGAACCCTTTCTTGACCGCTTGATTGAGAAGCTTGTGGATGTGGGGGATGAAGACAGGACCTACAACTTTAGGATTTCTGCCTCGTAACCTTCAATGTCCTTAGCTTTCCCATTAGCCAAACGATTAATCCCAAAATCAATGCCTTCTAATGAGAAAACTTCTTTTGTAGTGAACAGGGTTTCAAAGTTATCCATGACATTTGGAGATTCATAAAGCTTTTTAAGATAGGAATTCCAGTCGTGTAAAGCAATTTTATTATTATCTTTAGTTTTCCTAGTTATAATCTCCCTCCAGAATTTCTTAGGAGCTACCTTAGAAAGGTGTAAGATATTCTCTTGTCTTTTACGAATATTCTGTCTTTTTTCCTTTTAGTTAGGGCTTTGTATATTTTTATGTCGTCAATTTTAAGAGATTCATCAACAACTTCCTTAATTGCTCTCCTCGCACTTGTACAATCTTTGTCATACCATGGGTTTTGGTATTTCTTTTATTACTTGAAACTTCAATTGAGAACTTGTTAATAGAATATGAGAGGGTTGTAATAAAATTGTGATAGAGTTCTTTTATGTTGTCTATACTAAATAAAGGAATCAAATTAGGTTTTAATTCATTTAGAGAGAGATCTTTTTTATTTCTATCAAAGATTAAGTTCTTTTGGCTATAAGTATTATCTTCTATGGGATCTCCATGCATGACAAAATTGAGAGTTATAAGTAAAGGCCTATGATCAGAGTCACTTTCGTGGTCGTTTAAGATGTAGAAATTTATAATTTTTTTTTTTTATAAAGGGAGATCGAAGATAACATAGTCTACCACGCTGCTACCAAGCCCTTAGATGCAGGGCATTTGGCTAGAATTGGGCCACTTCTTTAGAACGTCTATATATATATACGTTATTTTTTTTTTTTGCTTGTATATATTTTGTCTTATTTATTTATTTCATTAATATTTTTATTTATTAAATGATTTGTCTTGATTAGGGTCTTACAGTCTTGACCATTTCATAATTTTAGTTCCCTCCTGTTGGAGTTTGACTTTTTTTTTTAAAATAATATTTGATTTTGATCATTAATTTAATATTAATATTTTCAAAAAACTAGTCACTTAATACAAACGTTACTTAATATATTTGTTTCTATATATTAATAAATTAATATCATAATTTAAATATTATTGTTCAAATATAGTCATTACATGAAATTATGGTCTCTACATTTCTCTATATTTAAGCCTTTGTCATGGTCTGTCTCTTCATCTAGTCTTGATGATGAACCACACTTGTTGGTTCGAAACACGTTGGCCAAAAAATTTCTCTTATGTGATTTCTACTGAAAGACTTTTTTTAATAATAATACTCCAAACACATCAACTGAAAAGTCCACATTATTTTAATTAATTACTGATAAAAATTATTTTATATATATATCACAGAGAAACATTTTGGGTTTACTTTTAAGAAAAATACTACTATCGACCAGCACATGTAACAATGTCGTCCTCGAACGAAGAATTTCTGCAAAGCTTATTGATTCAAATCTTCTTCTATAAGAAAGAAGGTACTCTGGCATCTTATTCTGAAAGTCGATCACTGTGCTGCGAGGTCGCTTAATGAAGTTACATGGTACATTCCAGCCATGTCCTTCATCCAAATCAGAAGGTTAATTTTTTCCACAGCTTGTCATGTAAGTATATATCAATGTTTCTTCATTGACATATGGAGGTTAATTTTTTACACAACTTTTCATCTAGCTATATGCTACTACTTTTGTTTCCTAAAAAAAGGCTCTAGTTGTTTCTGTCTCCTATAATATTTCAATCCTTCGCAATTTTTAAAGATTTTTTTCTCCATTAGAATCTTAGTTTTTATCACCTCATTGCCTAATATTTCTGATTCGTTGAACTTTGAAAGTGTGATTATGAGATTTTGGTCCTATTTTGCATAAGAACACCTCTTAGGTTATAGTTTTTAGCATTTTTAAGGAAAAAAAAGCTACTTCTTCATATTAATATATTAAAAAATAATACATATTCTCAAATTCTCTTTCTACTTTCTGATCTTTTTATTTCTATTGAACATTAATATTCTGATAATAGTCCCCTATAGTACTGCCTATATACCTATTAATTCATACTAATCATACATATATATCTTTATTACATCTTTCTCTTAATTTATATAATCTATTTTAATATAACCATACATATATTCCAAAAGAACTGAATAAATCATGCAAATAGTTCACCAAAAAATTGATACATTTTCTTTTATGAATAGTTTATGCTTCCAACATTAACCACTATCCCCAGTTCATATGTTGTAAAGAACTTAACTCTATCCCTCTTAAATAGAAGATCAGTGCTCCAATTTTTCTCCATGTAAATATCAAGTTTTAACATTTAGTATATTGAAGTCTAATGGTAATGTTTCAGAAATCTTAAACTTTTTTTTCCCTCTGGTTGAAGCCCATGGATCTTAGGTTTCTAGTTTTGACTTTGAACTAGATTTATTTAAAAAGATTTTACTCAATAGATTTATTTAAAAAGATTTGAACTAGATTCTCGCTAAAGGTCTAGTGCGCATATCAGGACTTTCATGACTAATGAATTATGTGTGGCTCTCTGAAAATTTTCTGCTGACATCAAATTGGCGAAACTTTCCTTTTTTCCTGATTATTTTCCCCCTTTTTCCCTTATCTTTTACATTTAGGTTTTTGCCAATCTTTGCCCGCTATGCTGGGATTATATTGACGTTTCTTGAAGTTTTCAGGTAAAAACAGTTGTTTCTTTTATCAGTGATCTACACGCTAATGTCAATGCTTAGCAATTTTTTAACATTTTTGTTTGCCATTGGAATCTTAGTTTTTATCACCTCATTGCCCAAGATTTCTGATTCATTGAATTTTGAAAGTATGATTTTGAGGTTTTGATCATATTTTTTGAAATGCATAGTAACACATGGATTTGAGGTTCTAACTTTTACCGTTTAATATATTGATTAATCAAGTTTTACTTCTGTGACTATTGAAATTCTCAACCGAAAACAGTAATTGACACTCAAGACTGGAGTATGATGGCAATGTTGTGCACGTAACGGTATTAATGGCAAGTGTGACCATATTTCGATTTCTTTCTTGGACGAGAAAAACCATCGCCCGTCATGCTGTGGTTTTAATTTCTCATAAAAAAGGCCTTGCTTCTTTACTATGATGTTCAAATTTTCGTTTCATTTTTGTGATGTTCAAATTTTCTCTTACTTTTTCATATAGTGGGAAAATCTACCCTAATTTAGTTATCAAACTAGTAGGGGAAAGGTGAAAGTCATACTGACTGCTATCAATTAAAGCAAACTGACTCATCATGTTATTGAAAGAAAATCACCTCACTGAAATCGCCCCTATGGTTGTCCATAAGAGTCTACACTTTTACTCCAGCCAGATACCTCTGATCTTATCTCTGATCTTGGACTGTTTCCTTAAATCAAAGAAAACAAACTTTTAACCAAACAAAAGTAATTTTAGAACATACTCTTGAACAAAATCTTTCCCAAATGTTTTCCCATTTATTTTTATGTGATTAGCCCTACCTTAGAAGACTGTGCTACTTTTCTCCTTCAAATATCATTGAGCGCTCTAGCAGCAGGTGCAGGAGTTCAGGGCCTTGTTACAAAAGTAATTTTAGAACATACTCTTGGCCAAAATCTTTCCCAAATGTTTTCCCATTTATTTTTATGTGATTAGCCCTACCTTAGAAGACTGTGCTACTTTTCTCCTTCAAATATCATTGAGCGCTCTAGCAGCAGGCACAGGAGTTCAGGGCCTTGTTTCTCAGAAATTTGTGAAAATTTTAAAGGCGACGATATTTTGTTGGTGGCTGGAACTTGTGAAAAATTTAAAGGTAATGTTATTTTTGAGGTAGAAATTGAAACAAGGGAAAGAGTGCTTGAAGAGTCTTTGCTTGGACTTGGACATCCACCAAAGGAGGTCTCCAACATCAAGGCATAGGTTGCATGCTTCTCTTTTTATCTCATTAATATATACATCTGATGTTCACTTTCTATAATTGTGTAAATGTTTATGCTTCTAGCTTAATACTCCTTGATCTATTAAGTAGTTTATGTTTGATGTATGCCATATATGCTCTTGTATCTTGCATTGCTCTTTGATCTTTCTTACAGGAACTCGGACGTGAAGAACAAGTAAGGAGCGAGCCTGGAAGCCAAGTAATCAAAGTCATCTCCAAAGGATTGAGTGATTAGCATCAGAGTGAGCCAGGCCACTCTCTCTGCATTTATTAAACATAAGCTAGGAAAGTGTATGTTAGTTTGTTTCTAGACCCACTCATTGGGTTAGAGGGATTGCCTCTGTTCACAGAGGGGATTTACCGTCACAACACAAGGTTATGATTTCTATGGGTTGAATAAAATCCTCTTTCATCACCATTTTATCTTTCAGAGGACATTGAGAGATTTGGATCACCAACACATATACTTATTTGAGTGTATTGTTCATGAGACCTTGTTTTAGTTTGTGAAATGCGTTTAAACCTAATTGAGAAAGGGCTAAGGGTCCTTGGCTTTTCTTTCTAAAGCATTGTTTTTGGAACCATTTTCAAAACATATAATCAAACATGTTTCTCATGGATACTTTTGTCCAACCCGCATTTCTATATGATTCTAATGTTTATGGACCAGATTTATTACATTTTGATTGGCCTTCAATCGAAAGATACATATCATCTTCCTTCACCACATCATCAAATGTAAGAAAAAAAGTACCTCAATCCATCATCCATGCAAAGTTTGGTGCTTGATCCTTTTGATATCATATAATTTTTAGTCTCATCTCACTCTGGCACCATAGTTTAAGTTTTTTGATATAATGAAGGGATGGTACTAATATCCATACTTGGTCCACTATTCATGGAATCCATTGCATCAACTTATTCTCTAGTTCCTTATAAGTGATGGTATGTCAATGTCTCAGATCTCCTAACATCTATTCTGCGGCCTTCTGCGGCCCTCTTCGACAATCTTCGGCAATTCTTTGCAGCCTTCTTCGGCAATCTGTGACAATCTCTTCAGCAATATTTTCTGTCCTTATGCGACGCTCTACACTCATTTTTATGTTGTGATTGACCTCTTTGCCTGAAGTTATCTAGGGTTTCTGTCTTTGTATCAGGTTTTCATTTTGTTTCAATTAATGTCCATCGTAGCGTCGCGCATGTTTATGGTTTGAGATTTTATGTATCAATAAATATGTAGTAGAGGTTCTGAGCTCCACAGGATCAATTCTCCCCTGAGATTCTTTTGTTTATGGATATATCACTCATTAAGAGTGAAGATCGGGTCGTGGTTTGATCGGACGTGGAGGACAATGTTATCTTCTACGGTCTGCGACTGGATATTACAGATCTAAGACACAAATCTGAAAGGCCTATGTGGTTCCCTGTTGTAAAAATTTTCAGAAACATTTTATACTTAGCAGGAGAGCATTCTCTAGATGGCTCCCAGATTCGTGAAAATAGTTGCTAGCTCAGTTCTGTCTACTCTGGGGGGCAAGCTCCTTCCCATATTGTCAATGAAGCCCCGGCTCCCACTATCCAGGTGGTCCAGGCCTCACTCGATGAGGCTTTAAAGTTCTCTGAAAGTACCCTGATCTGCCAATTCAATGGGTTTTGGCCGCGGCTGACAAATCTCCACAGTTGGATCTCGGAGGTATGGAAGCCTGTAATTCCTGATGCAATTAATATCTACCCCTGTGCTAAGGGTTTCTTTATAGTAGATTGTGAAAACCCTAAAAGCAGACAATGTATTCTAGATTCCAACCCTTGGTTTTGGGAAAACTCAGGCCTATTCATGAAGCCATGGAACCCATCATTTGATCCCTCAACAACAGTAATAACCTCAACACCATTTTGGGTGAGATTGCCAAACCGACCCTTACATCTCTGGAATTTCTCCTTGCTAAAAGACATTGGAAATGCAATTGGGAAATTTTACTGCAAGTGCCTAGAAACAGAGAAATATGCCAGAACCACCTATGCACACATCTGTGTGGAAATAGACTTCAGCACCGGATTCCCAACTGAAATACACCTAACAAGTAAAGACTATGCGTGGAACCAGAAACTTGATTATGAAAGTGTCCTCTTCAGATGTCAATCCTGCTTTGAGATATGCCACCTAGCCAAAAAATGCCCAAAAGCCTCCCAGAAAAATTCCGCTAGAAAAAATCACCACAGATCTACATGGTGGGAAGGAGCACAAAAAGAACACTACACTGTCATCAAAGGAGAATACTCTCGAGAAAACTCTGAATCACAAGAAATTAGGCAAGAAAGAAACAACTCTCAAGACAAGAAGGGGGAAAGCCCTACCCAACAACAAAAGAGTGAACTCAACAACCCCTCAAGCATCAACAGTTATGAGGATTCGAATACCGCACAAAATAAATCTTCATTTAATAGCAAAGCAGATCTCCTAGACCAAACTTCTTCTCCGATTATCTTCAAAAGGACGAAAACAATAGATCTCGAAGCTAAGACACCAATGTCCCAAGAACGAGAAGAGATGAAGGAGTTGCAAGATAAAGAAAGTTGGAAGACCGTAGAGAAAAAAAAGAAAGCTATAACACCAATCTCGCCAAGAAAGATGAGGAGTCAGATAATTAAAAACTAAGACAATTATAGGTCCGATAGACCAATTTGGTCTTAGTGGACATTAACCACCATCATCATCATTATGATGGATTTAATCCTTTAATTTAGATATTCCCTGGATGCAGCAAACCACTTCTTACCTACCAAACATTAGATGAATACAATTGTTAGAGATGATACCTTCAAGTAGCTTGTATGGGTTAATTGGATAAACCCTTTAGGTGGGTTACACTTGAATATGGCCTTCTATATTGAGCATTGCATGTTTATTGAGAGACAGAATCATTGTTCTTCCTTGTTACACACTTCACTATTAGATGCAAATTATTTCTAACTACCTAGGTCAATTCAAAGTTGGCTCTCATAGACTATGGGTTGGGAATGATTGATGAGATAACATTAGGAAAATTTTGAGGTAAAAAATGGTCCTCAATTTGAAAAATGTATTAACAAAATCAACTTTAGAAGAACCGACAAGATTCATAATGATTGTTCCCTAAATGATGTAACATCACCCAACCCCCTCAAGGCATTTCTAAGGTAAGGGGTGCCTAGACTTGATGTCCATGATTACTTTATGGAAATGGGGTTTTGAAAAATCCTCTTACTTCGGACACCTTGAAACTTGTTTTTGAGATCACCATCTCCTTCTATGTGTCCAGATTTTTCAAATGATATGCATTTCATCAAAATCCAAGCTTTGGATAGAACATTATGCCTATTTGATGATTTTACATTCAAAGAACCACATCAACACCGTACTAGTTCCATATAGTAAACATGTACAATTTCTTTGCCCTTGTGTCCCCATTGTATAATGCCACATCAACTTCATGTGGTTGACACATGGCATTCCCTTCTCACATGTTGACACTGCTTAGGGCCACATCCCCAAGAAGGCAGGTCAACATACTAGCCTCATCTAGATTGAGATTTCATTATAACCACACTTTAGCAATTCTCTAGATATCTGCTTAATCTGGATTTCCACTCTCCCAGATCCATCAAAGAATTAAAAAAAAATTGGATCTACCTAGATCTAGGAAAACACTCCTTCAACTAGGATAACATCTGAATATGGGGAAATTAAAAAGTCACCATTAACAAAAATGCAAAATTTCCATATTTTTGGTAACAAGAACATCTATTAATTCATGTCACTACTACAGGGTGTCCACCTGGGCCTCCACTTCTATATTGTTGCACCTCTAATCCATCTCAAGACTACCACATTGGTATGCCACATCAAAAATACATATGTTATCTCTTAGAAAAAACCCTAGCTGCGGGAAAAAATCTAAGGTAACCTCGAACCTCTTTCAGGTTGAATGATGACCGTTCAACCTTGAGAGGGATCTCTCCCTAAAGTCAACTACTCAAAGTCACTATAGTAGAAGATTTGCAATTGAGTCTTATGGCTAGATTTATTGAAGAATGATTGAATTTGGTTGGACTGTGTGAAAATACTACCATTGGGCATGGAGTCTGACCCAATTAGGCTTTATATAATTACAGTTTCAATGAGAAATACACAAAAGCAGGGTAGTGATAATTCCTTTAACACTTTGAGGAATTTGGACGTAAATGAGGGAAATTACTGTAATGGTTAAGTGAACAACATTTATTAAATGCCTGAGAATAAAGAAAAAGGAACATAAACATATGAATCCCAATTTTAGACACTTAGTATATCAGACATGAGGAAATATAAAATGAAGAAGAGACAGCAGGGAATCATAACACAAGATTTTTTGTAAATTTCTCATGAAGACTGTTTTCATTAAGATCTACTCAATAATACACTAGGGATGATATATCTCAAATAAAATTCAACTCTTTCTTCTTCTACAATATTTTCTTATATAGATAATACAATAAATGAAATAGGTTTGTACTCAAAATTAATTAGAGTAATCCATTAATAGCAGTGTATCTCTTAGGTGCATGCATTTGAAAATATCTTTAAACGTATAAAGTTTTTCAAATCAAAACAAATCGCTGAAAACTATGTTGAAAATGGGGCTGAGAAAATGTATCATGGTTGTGCTTTGCTCGATGTAGATGAGGCCTTGTCATCCTTCAAAAAAAAGCCTTTGGTGTAGCTCCTGCCTTCTCGTATATCCCTATTGCAAATCGTTGATAACGTCGTTGTCAACCCTTTAGCTATCAGAACTGATGATTTCATTGACAGGCCGATTATCAGCATTTTCATTCAAGTTTTTCTTCCGAAATACGTTGACAATGACAATATCAACGTTTCTATGCAAAGTACGTTGATAATGAAAATATTAGCATTTTTTGTAAAATGTGTTGATAATGAAAATATCAACGATCTCTTGGGCTTTCCTGTGCTTATATGATGACAGCTGCTTGATAAAAAATTCACTCTGATAGTGAAAGATAAAAATTTAAAAAGATAGCTACCAGCCTCTCAGCTATGGGTATTTGCTTCTTCCAGTAAAACATCCACCTTATCCATCCTTTGCCTCTTACTTTGTCTAGTTTCCATGGGGATTTTCTTCTTGGTTGCCTTTGTTTTACTCGACCTCTTTGAACTTGAATATTTCCCTTTATTTATAATCAGGTCCTTTAGTGGAACATTGTCCACGTCCATGAACTCTTTGGCAAGGTCTGGGTCTTTCAACTTTATCTTCAACCTTAATTTGTTTAAGGGCTTGGTGTGAGGTCTTCTTCAGCTAGAACTTATTTATCATAGGGTTTATTTTCAACCCTCTTTCCTTTGTTTTGCTTTGTTGGTTGGCCTTCTTAAGGGGAACCTTCAGTGTGTAGATTTTTAGCATGTGGGGAACTCAAAGTAGGATGGTCTTCAACAGAATGTATCTTCCTAAGCCTGTCACTTCTTCTACAATAGACCTTGGGTATTTTAGGAACATAAAGTGAGGGTTTGTCTTCCTTCTTTTGTCTTCTAGTTTGCACAGTGGGGGTGCCCTGAGAGGAGGTTCCTTTTTGAGGGTTTTTGACTTGTTTGGTTCCCTTCGTCCTTCTTCATTTAGACTTAGGGAGCTAGGTTTGAAACCTTCCCCAGAACAAGAAATGGCTCCATGTTCTTCCAACATTTTCCAATTGATTTTCAATTAATAACTTAATTAAAGATTTGTGATAAATGAAATGTGGAGATGGGTCCTTTCGAGCTTGAACCCGAGAAACCATGTGCTTGAGACTTTCTAACAAAAAATAACACGTATTTATTCTTACTTGTCCTGCTAGATGAGCTAAGAAATAGAAATGGTATAATTTACCTAATTAAAATTCCCTTCACATGTGAAATATGACTGGGTAATGCGTAGCATCCCATGCCATTTACCTTTGAACCAAGACCTCTACACCCCTGCTTTCCAATTTATTCCCTTGAACTCAGCCTTTAGGAAGAAAGGAACAGCGATCCCAGCCACGACATGGCTTCTAAAAACATTTTATCCATATGTGGGCAGAGCCGCAACATTTGCAACGAAATCCTCTGTCACTTGGAACTAAATGCCTCCAACCTCCACACGTTGAACATCAAAACCTTGGGCAAATGCTTTAGTAGCCTCGTCATGGATATCAATGCATCATCGAAAAAATTCGACCCACCCAGCTTGTCAAAAACACTGCTATCATGACCTTTTGGTTCACTTCTGTTTAGCTTCCTGCTTTTTCCCATTATCTTTACAGTTTGGCGATTACGCAGATGAGAGACCGGGATTCAATCATGTATCGCCACCAAGTAGCTTGAACCGAACAATGTTCCAACGATAAAGTTAACAAAACTTACAAATGAAACAATGAAATTACTTATGTGAGAAAAAACAATGATGTCTCAGGCATAATAAGTGATTGATAGGTGAAATAATGTTTTAACCCTTCGATAATTACAAAACCACATCATACCTATTTGATGGTGGAAAACCTTCTTTTCAACACGTACCTTTCACCTTCAGATTTATCGTGGCATGACCAGGAAATTATTATTTCGTTGATGACATGGAACGTATTAGCACATTTCAAAAATTGAAATTGAAATTTCAAGTTTGGCGTTGATACTCCAATTATCAACATTATTTCTTGTTTATTACAAATATTTCGTTGACACTGTAATTGTCAGCATTTAAAAAATTTCAAACTTAACTAAATGTGATAACAACATCAACATATCATGTCATCCAAAACTATTCCACATGCCATGTCAGCATGCCACATCAAAATTCACCTATCTGCAAGGTTTGGATTACTCACATATACTTCATATATCTTTTGTGTGGTCTACTCTGCTCGCAACAAGAATCCAGGTTTTTGTTGAAGTGTGTGTGTGTATATATATGAATGAAAACATTAGGACTTGATGGAATCAGTATTTCACCAACTAGAACAACAATTTCAAAAATGTCACAAGGGTGTGCTAAGTTCCTTCAACAATAAAATATTTAAAATAACATCAATAATGTCAAAAACATATTATAATAAAGAAATAATTTTTAAAATAATGAGAGAAGGACAACACAATTAATGATAACTGTGAAAATGAAGTGTTATGTGTAATTCACCTCTGTTTACCAAAGAAACTTAATTGTTTATATATATATATATATATATATATATATATATTATATATATATATATATATTATTATATATATATATATATTAAAACAAACTTATTTTTTAAACTTTTTATTGAGTCGAGAGGCTCATTCTACCGTGGCCTACTATGATGTGAAAAGATTTTCGTCTGTCATCAAAGTTGAAATTTTGCTCATGTCGACCAAAAAATAAAATAAATTAAATAGTTATACAAAACATTTAAATAATGTCAGCTCATAAAAAAATTTGCACGTGAAGAAATTGGATCCCTCTCGTTGAGCCGAGAGGCTCATTCTACAATCCAGTATGATGTGTAATTTTTTTTTTATAACTATACAAAACATTTAAATCATGTCGGCTCATAAAAAAAATTGCAATTGAAGAAATTGGATCCCTCTCGTTGAGCCGAGAGGCTCATTCTACAACCCAGTATAATGTGTAACCCTCTCTGCCAGTCATCAAAGTTGAAATTTTGCTCATATCGGCCCAAAAAAATAAATTAAATAACTATACAAAACATTTAATGTCAAGTCATAAAAAAAATTGCATGTGAAGAAATTGGATCCCTCTCGGCTCACATTAGATTCGTATTTAAAACGAATCTATGTCTGTTCTATAGCGAAATAGGAGGTGTAAGGGTTTTCGTCATCAAAGTTGAAATTTTGCTCATGTTAGCCAAAACATTTTATTTTTTAAATCTAAAAATTAAACAAATTAAATAATTATACAAAACATTTAAGTAATATCTACTCATAAAATAGGAGGTGGTGTAAGGGTTTTCGTCATCAAAGTTGAAATTTTGCTCATGTTAGCCAAAACATTTTATTTTTTAAATCTAAAAATTAAACAAATTAAATAATTATACAAAACATTTAAATAATATCGACTCATAAAAAAATTTGCACGTGAAAAAATTGGATCCCTCTCAGGTCATGTTAAATCTGTATTAAAATAAATCTATATAGGTAATATTAAAACTATAAACAAATAAATAATTATACAAAACATTTAAATAATATCGACTCATAAAAAAATTTGCACGTGAAAAAATTGGATCCCTCTCAGGTCATGTTAAATCTGTATTAAAATAAATCTATATTGGTAATATTAAAACTATAAATAAATTTAATATTTTGATTGTATAAAATAAATCTATATTGGTAAAATTTAAAACTATAAATTAAATTCAATGAATTTGATTGTTTATTGCTAGGTAGACGTAAAACATAAATATGTAAACTTAAATGTAAACGTCAACATAAATATAAACATAATGTTTAACATTTAACGTTTTTAATCGGCCCTATTTTAAAAATCAATCCAAGTATTATTACGTATAAACATAATATAAATATAAAATATAAAGAGGTTTATGAACACTAAAAAAGATGTATGTTAAATAAATAAAACTTTTTTTTTTTTTAATATTTACTCCACAAGCATGCTAAATAAATAAAATTATAAATCTTCTGGGCCAAATACCATGGGACAAATAATTATTAATACCATGGGCCAAATACTATATTTATAAAAGAGGTATAAAGAGATATGGTAAATAAATAAAAATATATCAAATAGGATTAGAAATCAACATCTAACTATATACCAAATACCATGGGCCAGATTATTATTAATACCATGCAATTCAATATTATTAACCCTCTTATTATTATTATTATAATATTAGTATTATTAAATTTTAATAACTTTAAATTAATATAATATTAAATTTGATATATTATTATATATTATATATATCATGATATATATTAACTCTAATATATATGGGAGGAGTGAGAAAGGTAGAGAAGGGTAAGAGAGGGAGAGGAAGACACAAAGATGGAGGGGGGAAGGGAGAGGTTAGAGAAGGAGAGAGGGAGGGAGATAGTGAGAGGATTGGAGGGTAGAGAGAGAGAGACGGGGAAAGAGAGAGGAAGGTAGGAGAGAGAGGAAGGATGAGAGAGACAACTTACGAGAGAGGAGAAAAGAGGGAGGGATAGAGAGATGGTGTCACAAATCCATGTATCATAAATAGTAAAACAAAAAAAAATTGTGTGACGAGACATTCTTGGTGATAGTAAAAAATTCAATTATCAATATGATGGTGTCACTTCACCTTTACCCTTTCATTTCAATATTTAGCATAAGTATTGAGCTTATTATATTTCAAATCATTAAGTTAATACAATACACATCTAACTATACAGAGTTGGTAAATTAATGTTGTGTACTGCCTTAACGATAACTCTTCATTATTTTAAATTTTCGGCACACTATTTACCACTGCATTTAATTTCTTTTCGAGCGACATGACCGCCCAGGGTCTGGAGTCTTCCGTTTTGCTCTAGCTGGCCCTCCTGGCCTCAGTGAATGCTCCTCATCCACGGTGGTCTTGCTTTCTTTGCATCGGACGGTGGGGGTTGATTGAGTCCTCCTATGCCTTGTTGCGGTCCTATCTCCTTGGCATTTCTTCATCAGGTGTTTTGGAATTCTTCTACACAGGTAAGAATGGCTACCTTACAGCATGGTGGTTTTATGCTTCACTTGCAGCCCTTTCCCACCTGTGAATGTGTTTAACTCTGTTGGTTCTGTCCATGCAGACTACTAGCATCTCTGTTAGTGATCAGCTACGAGGCGGCATCGTGAATCCCTGTTTCTCTCAGGTAAAGAAATTTGGATATATTTACAGGGTTTATGGCTTACCTCTTAATTTATTAACTGTTGAGGGTTTATAACTCTGCGATTTTCTTCCCAGGTCAGATTTGGAGGGTTCATCGCGAAATTGGAACAAAAGCTAGGGTTCGAGCCTCAGACTCGGCCGGTAATTCCTAGAGGAAAGAAGCCATGCCTAGCTACCAGGTACAATTTTTAGCCGAGAGGCGTTCCGCCTAGTCTTTAGATGATAACGTAGGGTCTGTTGCAGTTGACAAAACTTCTCGTTAAGACTATTACCTTGTCTCAAGGCTATTGATGGACTTATTTTGTAGTTTTATACGAACTTAGTCTTTTCATTAAACATTTGTTGAATTATTTCAGTCGATGTTTGGTTGACATGTTTTGGAAGGTAGGCCCTCGGTTTATTACTCGAACCCGGGTCGAAGTTGGCTTTCCCTTTTGTACTTCAGTAGAACTGGAATTGTGGAGAGGCGGGCTTCTGTCCATGGAGACGAGCCCTCTCAAATCTGGTTGTATTTATATATTTATATTGAACTTTTATTCACCGGTTATTTTTGTTTCCAGACTATCCTTCCATGTTTCATAGTCTATTTTGGATTTGTTTTCCTCTGGTCGATGTTGTGATTATGAATTGGTCTACGGCTAGATTTAAGTTCATCTTTTATAGCTGAATAAAATTGGTGCTATACCCGGTTTTATAATAATTTGCAAACCTTCACAATTGTATTTTCGTATTTCGGGTGGCCATTGGGGTTTTGAACCCTTATCTGGTTTGGAACTGCACTTTCATTCCGAATGTACTAATGGTATTTCGCTAAATACAGTTGTAATTCTTAACCCCTATTGTGCTATCGATGTTTTGTAGTATTTTGTTTATGGTATTTCTTAATTGTATGGAAACTTTGTTATACTTTACTACCATATCGTGATAGCCTTAAACAAGGTTATTCTATTATTTTCCTTTAGGAAATCATTAAAGTCAGAATGGCATTCTTCCAGAACGAAGGTTATTATTTGAAGTTTTCCTATATAGCTATTCCGTATGTTAGAATTCACCAGTTTATTCTTTTTGCATAGAACAGTATGGAATTCCTTCATTAACCAAATATTCTTTCTATTCTCGAATAGAGTAGTAAGAAATAATTCTTGTTAAGAAACTAGGCTTTCAATTCTTGGATGGGACAGTAGGAACTATTCTTGTTAACAGTTTGTACACTTTTTTTTTTCATTTAAAAGAATAGAAAAACATGGATTTTACTTATTTGAATGTTTGCAAAGGTTTGCTACCGGACCTTAACTTTTGTTGCTTTCTTCCTCCCAACCGTGAGACCGTTGTTACTAGCTTGTCTCCCCCCGAGTTGTTCCTCACATGTAGGAACTGTCTTTTTGAGACTACAACCTTTCTTTTTCAGCTATCTGGTCTAAACTAGACTTAGCTTCATAAAACTACTTGACATCTCAGCGTAGAATTCCTCTTTTTAATCGCCATCCTTGTTCTCTTCTTTGATCTCAGATACCCATATCCTCTTTATCTTTTCTTGAGAATAAATCATCAAGAAATTAGTTAGGAACATGTAACTACCAACCTAACTACTTGACATGTAAATAAAATATTTACATATAATTGTCATTCCATTTTCCACATAACTTAACATGAATTAATAATTATATAACTTATAATAATGTTTAGTTTGTTTAGCCTGCAATAAATTAATTAAATATTTACAATTTACTGGGGACATCACATCTTCCCCCCCAAGATTAAACATCGTCCCGATGTTTTTCTATTGCAAATAGATCTGGACAAGTATCTCTCATAACTTGTATGTTCTCCCAGGTGGCTTCCTCGAGGCCAAAGTGTTGTCATTGCACTTTAACTTGGGTGATAACTCGTTTCCACAGCGTTACTTCTCTTAGATCGAGTATAACCAGGTGTTCGACCGAGAACTCCCCTTCCGATTCGACCTACACACAAGACAAAAAATTTAGTCAGTTCTTTTGCTTTGGCATCTTTGTCTTGGAATTATTATTTAAAATTAAATTACCTGTATATCTTACCAATTGATTATATGCTTAGGATCAAATATATATATATAATATATATATATATATATATATATATATATATATATATATATATATATATATATATATTGACACCGAAACATGGAAAACATTATGCACACTTATGTGGCTGGGAAAGACGAGCTGGTAAGCCACTGGTTAGATTCAAGCTAAGATCTGGAAAGGACCACAGAATCGAGGTGCCAGTTTAGCACATATGCTCCATTGTGATGTACTCTTCTTGGCCTGTACGCACACATAAACATGATCTCCATTTTGAAATTCCTGGAAACTTCTCTTTCGATCAGCAAAGTTCTTTTGTTGGTCTTGCGCAGCCTCTAAATTGGAATGTACTTTTTAAACTATCTCCTCCATTTCTTTCAACCTGTCCGGTCCTAACATCAACTTATCCTCCGGCCCACCCCAACTTGAAGGTATCCTGCACTTGTGTCCATTCAATACTTCAAATGGACTCATTTGTAGCGATGTATGGTAACCATTGTTATAAGAAAACTCTACCAAATGTATGTAATCCTCCCATTTGGATGGTTGTTGCATTATGTAAGTTTGCAACATATCTTCCACCACCTGATTTACTCGCTTGGTCTGCCCATCCATTTGAGGGGGCTAAGCAGTGCTGAAATGCAGCTATGTGCCTAAACCTTCAAATAAGGCTTTCCGGAAAGCTGATGTAAATTTTACATCACGATCGGAAATTATGACCTTTGGTAATCCATGTAATCTAAAAATGGTTTGCCTGAATATGTTAGCAATTTGTATGACCTTGTAGGTTGACTGTACTGGTATGAAGTGAGCAGACTTGCTCAACTTATCCACTACCACCATTATTGAATCGTTCTGCTTTTTATACTTAGGAAGTCCTATAATAAAATCGATGGAAATGATCTCCCACTTCCATTTTGGAATAGGTAACGGGTGTAGCAATCTGGCTGGGTGACGGTGCTTCGCTTTTACTTGCTGGAATTCCAGACAGCGAGCCAATTACTCAGCCACTTCTTGCTTCATACCAGGCCAAAAATATTCCTTTCTAAGTGTGGTAATTAACATTTGGTATCTGTGGTGGCCTGCATACAGAATTCTATGATATTCATTGAAAACTAAGTCTTTAATATTTTTCTCGTTAGATACATACATTCTCCCTTTATAAATCAACATACCTTCATGATTTATCTCATATCCCAGCTATTGTTCATTGTTGGTTTGAAATTTTAGCTTGTTGCCATAGAAATGTGTATTCTGGATCAAGTTTGGCAGCTTCTTTAATCAGCTCATTAAAGGTAGTTTCACCTCACTGAAGGAGACGTCATATATACAATGTACCTTCCGACTTAAGGCATCCACGAACTGATTCTCCTTACCTTTCAAGTTCTTGATTTCAAAATCAAATCCACTTAGAAAGTCAACCCAACGAGCTTTCCTAGCATTCAAAATGGGTTTCTTAAAATAATTAGTTAAACTATGATGATCAGTCATTAAAAGAAATGTCTTACCCATCAAGTAATGTCGCCACATCTTTAATGCATGGATAATTGTTGTTATCTCTAAGTCATAAGCTGAATATTTTTTCTAGTACTTCTTGATTTTCCTAGACTCATAAGCAATCACTCTGTCATCCTGCATTAGCACACCACCAACACCCTCCTTGCTAGCATCTGTACAAACCACATAGTCTTTATTTGGGTATGTAATGCTCAAAACAGGTGCAGTGGTAAGTAAGTGCTTAAGCTGATGAAAAATCTTTTGACACTCCATGGTTCACTTAAAAGTTTTTCCTTTCTTCTGCAAAGAGGTAATGGGATATGCCACCCTAGAAAATCCTTCAACAAATCGCCTATAGTATCTGGCTAGACCCATGAATGACCTTATATCTGCCACGTCTTTTGGTATTGACCACTCCATCATAGTCTTTATCTTTTCCGAGTCCACAACAGTTCCATCCTTGGTAATGAGATGTCCTAGATACTATATTTGTTCTTTAAAGAAATTGAATTTGTTGTATTTAGCATATAGTTGATGTTCTCTTAAAATTTGCAAAACAATATGGAGATGTTCTTTATGTTCTATATTTCGAGAGTAAATTAATATGTCATCGATAAAAATAAACATAAATTTATCCAAATATTGATGGAATATACTGTTCATGAGACACATGAAGGTTGCGGGAGCATTAGTTAGCTTGAAGCGCAACACAACAAACCCGTAATGCCCAAAATGAGTTTTAAAGGTTGTTTTTACTATATCTTCTTCCTTTATTCTAATCTGATGGTAACCTGAACAGAGGTTGATCTTTGAGAACACAGTCGCACATTTCACTTGATCAAACAACTCATTTATTCGAGGTAAAGGGTGTTTATTTTTGATGGTCAGTTTATTTAACTGATGGTAATCCATGCACATTCGCAAGGTCCCATCCTTCTTCTTAATAGAAAGCATTGGAGCTCCCCAAGGTGATACACTTGGGCGGATATATTTTTATCAAGCAACTCTTTTAGTTGCATCTTTAATTCTGTTAACTCCAATATGCTCATTTGATAAGGGGCTCCGGATACCGGGGCATCTCCCGGAATCAAATCAATGGCGAAATCTATATCCCTCTTTGGAGGAAGTCCCGTATTTCTTCAAGAAACACATCCTGAAAATTCTGCACCACAGGTTTATTTTCTAAGGAAATGGATTTCTCCTTTGAATTAGTATATCCTATCTGTATTGCATAAATCTAGTAGCCTTTCCTAATATATTTTGCTAATTGAGAGGTTGTTACTGGTCTTAATTTCAGTGGTCTTAGTATGCCCTGAATTTCCTGCCTCTTTTCCTCTTCATCCATATAGTTAATAGTTTTGGTTTCACAGTTAATGAGGGACCAATGTTTTCCCAACTAGTCCATTCCTATTAGGACATCATACGATCCTAGGGGTGACACATTCAATTCTTTCATAATAGACTGACCTGCTAACTTTAGGGGGCAGTTGCTGACCTTAGCCAACACCCTTCTTTTTGCTCCCATGGCTAGTTGTACTAACCAAGGATTTTTAAACTTAACAGCTTGCAAACAACATTGTTCTACTACTTTAGGACTAATATAGCTCAAAGTATCTCCTGGATCAATTAAAATAGATATAGTTTAGTCGAAGACTTTACCTTCAAATTCTATCATGGTTGGTTGGTATTTCGCTTGATGGTCTTCAAGGGCAGAATTGATTTTAGGAATACTCCTTGCCACTTCTCCCACAGTAGATGCTTCTTGAATCTATGCAATTTGAGTTATTCCTTTTCCTTTTGGATAGTTTTTGACATAATGTGGTCCTCCACATCCCCAACACTATACTAGAGGTCTAGTAGCTAATTCCACTTCAGTTCTGCCCGACTAGTCATTTGTTTTGGACTCACTTGGAAGTTTGAATTTGGGCTTATTTCTATTCATATTCCTGTTTTCTTGCCGTTTATAGGGTCCCTTGCTGACTGTGGCCTTATTTCTCTTTCTGTTAGGGGTGAACTTAATCCCCTTTTTTTCATCCCATCTCTTCCCCATATCTCCCTTTTGCTTGTTTTGCTGATAACATATTTGAGTTTTTCGTATAACTTTGTCCATGGTTTTCAGGTTATCAAACTCGAGACACTCTTTCATAAACAACGACAGACAACTGATAAATCGCTGCACTTTCGCCTTTTCTTCCCGTATGTAAGGAACATACCAAAGAAAGGACATAAATTTCGCTATGAATTCATCCATAGACAATACTCCCAAGTGAAGATCGTGAAAATCTTTCGTCTTTTTGTCATAAAATATTTCAGTTAAATATTTCTCCTTAAAGTACTTTTGAAATCTTTCCCAAGTTATACTCTACTCATTTACTCCATAAACTATTTTCACCTCCTCCCACCACAAGGTGGCTTTTCCTTGCAGCTGAAAGATGGCCAGACGAGCTTTTAGATTATGATCGTATTCATACAGCTAAAAATACTTATTCATACTGATGAGCCAGGTTTTAGCTGCCTCTTCATATTCACCATCAAAGAGGGGGGGGGTTGGGGGGTTTATTTTCAAAAATTCTCCTTGCAGCTCTATTTTCTATTTGTTTTGCGTTTTATGTTTTAAGACATTATCAGATTCTTCCTCATGATTCTCTTCGCCCCCTTCTGTTTCTACATTATTGATTTGGAATTCTTGTTCGCCAGTCATGTTCACATGCTCAGGATTGGGAATTGGTTGTCGTTGATTCTGTCTATCAGGTAGACTCTTCATGATCTTTTCTTGCTCCTGCATCCGCCTTTCATTATCTGCTCGTAACCGAGCTATGTCATCCTTCAATTCTTGTACTGTTTCCATGATTGCAGTACTGGTATTGTGTGGCTCTTCCCCCAACTATACCCATACCTCATGATTGGTTTCTTGATAGGATGTTGGTCCTGTTCCTGTGACGAGTCTGTGTGGTGGAATTCTCGTCCTCCTCATGCTGACCGCTTTCTCTTTGTGCATATCACAAATATTATTATTTACTTATATTCCATAGGTCTGAGCTTTGCAACCTGAGTGCTCTGATACCACATGTCACACATCCATGTATCATAAATAGTAAAACAAAAAAAAATTACGTCACAAGACATTCTTGGTGATAGTAACAAATTCAATTATCAATATGATGGTGTCACTTTACCTTTACCCTTTCATTTCAATATTTAGCATAAGTATTGAGCTTATTATATTTCGAATCATTAAGTTAATACAATACACATCTAACTATACAGAGTTGGTAAATTAATGTCGTTTACCGCCTTAAGGATAACCCTCCATTATTTTAAATTTTCGGTGAACTGTTTACCATTGCATTTAATTTCTTTTAGGTGACATGACCGCCCAGGGTCTGGAGTCTTCCGTTACACTCCAACTGGCCCTCCTGGCCCCGGTGAATGCTCCTCATCCACGGTGGTCCTGCTTGGTTTGCATCGGGTGTGCATCAGACAGTAGGCGTTGATTGAGTCCTCCTATGCCTTACTACGGTCTTATCTCCTTGGTATTTCTTTGTCAAGGGTTTTGGAATTTTTGCACAGGTGAGAGTGACTACCTTATGACATGGTGGTTTTGTGCTTTACTTGCAGCCCTTTCCCACTTGTCAATGCATTTAACTCTGTTGGTTTTGTCCATGGCAGAATTCCAGCGTCTCTGTCAGTGCTTAGCTACGAGGCGACATCCTGTATCCCTATTTCTCTTAGGTAAAGAAATTTGGGTATATTTACAGGTTTTATGGCTTACCTCTTAATTTCTTAATTGTTGATGGTTTATAACTCTGCGATTTTCTTCCCAGGTCAGATTTGGAGGGTTTCATCGCGAAATTGGAACAAAAGCTAGGGTTCAAGCCTCAGATTCAGCCGGCAATTCCTAGAGGAAAGAAGCCATGCCTAGCTACCAGGTACAATGTTTAGCTGAGAGGCATTCCACCTAGTCTTTAGATGATAATGTAGGGTCTATTGCAGTTGTCAAAACTTCTTGTTAAGATTGTTACCTTGTCTTAATGCTATTAATGGACTTATTTTGTAGTTTTATACAAACTTAGTCTTTCCCTTAAACATCTGTTGAATTATTTCGGTCGATGTTTGGTTAATATGTTTTGGAAGGTAGGCCCTGGGGTTTTTTACTCAAACCCAAGTCGAAGCTGGGTTTCCCTTTTATGCTTCAGTAGAACTAGAATTATGGAGAGGCAGCCTTTTGTCCATGGAGACGAGCCCTCTCGAATCTGGTTGCATTTATATATTTATGTTAAAATTTTATTCACTGGTTATTTTTGTTTCCAGACTTTCCTTCCATGTTTCATAGTCTATTGTAGATTTGTTTTCCTCTGGTCGATGTCATGATTATTAATTGGTCTACGACCAAATTCAAGTTCATCTTTTATAGCTGAATAGAAGTGGTGCTATACCCTGTTTTATAATGATTTGCAAAACTTCACGATTGTATTTTCGTATTTGGGGTGGCCATTAGGATTTTGAACCCTTATCTGGTTTGGAACTATGCTTTCATTCTGAGTGTACTAATGGTATTTCTCTAAACACAGTTGTAATGCTTAACCCTTGTTGTGCTATCGATGTTCTGCAGTATTTTGTTTTTGGTATTCCTTAATTTTATGTAAACTTTGTTATGTTCTTTACTACCATATCATGACAGCCTTAAACAAGGTTATTCGATTCTTTTCCTTTAGGAACTAACTAAAGTCAAAAAGGCGTTCTTCCATAATGAAGGTTATTATTTGATGTTTTCCTATATAGCTATTCTGTATGTTAGAATTCAGTAGTTTATTCTTTTTGCACATAACAATATGGAATTCCTTCATTAACCAAATATGCTTTATATTCTCGAACAGAGTAGTAGGAAATAATTCTAGTTAAGGAACTAGGCTTTCAATTCTTGAATGGGACAGTAGGAACTATTCTTGTTAACAGTTTGTACTCTTTTTTATTTTATTTAAAAGAACAGAGGAATATGGATTTCTCCCTTTTATATCTAAAGTAAACCATCTATTTAATAGAATCATTGATTCCTGCATTAATATAATAATTGTTGTACCTCTACAACATGAGATTTTACTTATCTGAATATTTGCAAAGGTCTGCTACCGAACCTTAACTTTTGTTGCTTTCTTCCTCCCAATCGTGAGACCGTCGTAACCAACTTGTCTCCCCCTGAGTTGTAACCAGCTTGTCTCCCCCCAAGTTGTTCCTCACATACAGGAACTATCTTTCTGAGGCTATCTGAGGCTACAATGTCTATTTTTCAACTCTCTGGTCCAAACCAGACTTAGCTTCAGAAAACTACATGACATCTCAGCATAGAATTCCCCTTTTCAATCCTCATCCTTGTTCTTTTCTTTGATCTCAGATACTCGTATCCTCTTGATTTTTTCTTGAGAATAAATCTTCAAGAAATTAGTTAGGAATAGGTAACTACCAACCTAACAACTTGACATGTAAAAAAAAATATTTACATATAACTGTCATGCCATTTTCCACATAAATTAACCTAAATTGGTAATTATATAACTTATAATAATGTTCAGTTTATTTAGTCTGCAGTAAATTAAATATTTACAATTTACTGGGGATATCACAAATGGAGTTGTAGGGGAAGAGAGGGAGGGAAGAAGAAAGAGATAGAGAGTGAGAAATGGAGAGAGAAAGGAAGTGAGAAGGGAGAGATGGAGAGAGAGAGTGTATGTTTATGGGTGAGATAAAGAGACAAAAAAGGAGAGATAGAGATAAGGGGGAGAAGGAGAGAGAAGGAGAGAGGGATGGATATAGCAACATAGTTGGAGATAGAGAGAGAGAGAGAGAGTGATGGGGGAAGAGATATGGAAGTAGGAGAGAAAGGGAGAGAGAGGAAGAATGAGAGACATGACTTGAGAGAGAGGAGGAGAGTGATGGGGGAAGCGAGAGGATTAGAGGGCAAAGAGGGGGAGAGAGAGAGAGATATGGGGGAAGAGAGAGGGAGGTAGGAGAGAAAGGGAGAGAGAGGAAGTACGAGAGAGCGAACTTGAGAGAGAGGAGGAGAGAGGGAGGGAAGAATAAATACATAGAGAATGAGAAGTGGAGAGAGAGAGAGGGACTGACAAGGGAGAGATGGAGAGTGAGTGTGTATGTTTGGGGGTGAGATAAAGAGACAAAGAATTTGAGATGGAGAGAATGGGGGAGAGGAGAGAGGAAAGAGGGAGGGTTATAGTAACGGTGTTGGAGGGTGAAGAGAGAAAGAGAGAAGGAGGAAGGAAGAGAGAGAGGATGTGAGAGAGTGGAGAGAGGGAGGGAAAGAGAGAGGGAGTTGGAGGGTGAGAGAGAGGGAGGTAAGAAGAAAGAAATATGGAGAGAAAGGTAGAGAGAGAGGGGGAGTGATAAGAAAGTTGGAGAGAGAGGGAAAGAGGGCAGTAGGAGGGAAGAAAGATAGAAGCGGGGTAGAGGGAGAGAAGGGGAAGAGAGAGAGAGAGAGAGAGAGAGAGAGGGAGGGATAGATAGATATATTGGAGAAAGAGAGTGTATGTTTTGGAGGTGATATATAGAGACAAAGGGAGATAGAGATATAGAAGGAAAGTGAAGGAAGGGAAGAAGATAGAGATGGAGAGAGGGAGGGATAGAAAGAGATATTGATAGATATGGAGTGAGAGGGCGTGTGTGTTTGGGGGATTGAGAGAGAGAGACAAAGAAGGAGAGATGGAGGGAGATATAGATATAGATGGAGGGGGGAGAGAGGGAAGAAGATTTCTTGTAATAGATGCATTGATTTCAGTGTAGATGGTGTTTTCTTATCATATTTGATTGCTTGCAATAGATGCATTGATTTTAGTTTAGATGTTGATTTCTAATGATATTTGATTGCTTGCACTAGATGCATTGAGGCTTGCACCTTGAGAGGTTTGATCCCTCTCGATGCTTGATAGATCAGGAGTTAAGATGGATCTAGGCTAGTCAAATAATAATTTTGATAAAACATTTTAGTCGTGATTTTAACAATGTGAAAATTATTCACTAATATCACTCTATGAAATTATAGGACGATACAAATTCAGAATGACATATATTTAAATTAAATTAAATAACTCATGATGTGACGTTAATGAAGTAGTCTAAGATAAAACCATTTTACCATGGCTATAAAATTAATACTATATTATGAAATTTTAAAATTTCCTTATTTTTACTTTGATTGAAAAAAATCATTATTATAATATTAAAAAAAGTCGCATCATAAGTAATTCTCTTATGTGATTTCTACCACAAGACTTTGCTTAATATTAAAAAAGTCAAATAAAATAATAATAATATTTATATTTTAAGATAAAACACATATATATATTTGAAATAAGTCAACCTAATGTGATCCAATATTATTACATTATTATATTTAAAAAATATATAAAAACAATCGAGAATGTTTTTTAAAATAATATTTAATTACAAATGGGCTATTAAGAATTAACCATTCATAAACATTTTTAATTAAAATAAAATCATTTGTAATAATAATATTATTATAAAAATTAATGAAGTTTAAAGTGTATAATATATTAAAAACAAAAAAAATAGAATAAGAAAATCATTAAAATAAGTTTTTATTCCTATCTTATTCAATATAATAAATAATTAATTAAAATTTTAAATTTAATAAGAATTAAATATTTAAAAAATAATTATAAAATAATTAATATTTTATTAAATAAAATAAATTAATTAATTAAAATTAAAATATATTAAGATTTTTTAGTTATAAGTAGCACTGCGGCGTAAATCACATATAGAAAGATCTTTGTCGACGTGTTTCGAACCAACCAGTGTGGTTCATCGTCAGGACAAGTTGAAGAACAGATCCAGCTTTGCATGTTAAATAGTCTGAGCAGAGCCTCTAACGGCTATCTTGACCAACGACTAATTTTGACTTAAGGACCAGAGGCAAAAAGTCAATTTGATAATTTAAAGGAAGTTATCATCGGTGACCATACCTTAAAATATATATATAAATGAAATAATTTTGGATGGTGTTTACCTTATTAGTTAAAAAGGTATAATTTAATATTTAAAAATTGTAATTTAAATGGAATTAGTTAAATTGCAAGAACCTAAACTTTTTTTTATATAAATATATAAATATATATAAAGTAATTTTTAAGATGATAGTTTAGGTTAGAATAATTATAATATTGAACGAGAAATTTTAATATATATTATATATATATATATAATATATAAATCAATTTTAAACGAATGGTAGCTGTTAAAAGGTTTAAAAAAATAAAATAAAAATAATAAATAAATATATATATATATAATATATATATATATATTAATATATATTAAAAATTTTTTAATTATATTATAATTATATATATATATATAGTAGTAACGATTATCAATACTACTATCTATCACGAAAAAATAAAAAGAAAGAGCGACCCAAAATAAAAAGAAGGAGAAGGACCGGAAAAAGTCCAAAGCAAGAAGGATAAACCCTAGGAGAAAGGAAGGCTCTAGGGGGAACAACGAAAGTGAAAAAGATGAAAGGGGGGCGGGGGGGGCAGGGGGAAGAAAAGAAAGACTATTACGAAAGGCAGGGATCCAACATCTACTGATCTTCCAGCCGTCAACTCTATTGAGATGGTTAGGCCTTCTTTCGATCTCAATAGCTTCCCTGAATTTACGATGATGGAACTGAACAACTTTGGCAACAACCTTGGCCTCCTCTATACACACCTGATGCTTGGTCTTTTCCACATGTTCTGCTAACGCTAAAGACTTGGTTCTCCCATGTCTTAGGTCAGCTGCATGTTCGCTAATCCTCTGATGGATGGAGTGCCCTGTTTCCCCAATATAGGGGGTCCCACAAGACCAAGCATCAGGTGTGTATAGAGGAGGCCAAGGTTGTTGCCAAAGTTGCTCAGTTCCATCATCGTAAATTCAGGGAAGCTATTGAGATCGAAAGAAGGCCTAACAATCTCAATAGAGATGACGGCTAGAAGATCAGTAGATGTTGGATCCCTTCCCTTTCATCATAGTCTTTCTTTTCTTCCCCCTGCCCCCCTCCTTTCATCTTTTTCGCTTTCGTTGTTCCCCCTAGAGCCTTCCTTTCTCATAGCGTTTATCCTTCTTGCTCTGGACTTTTTCTGGTCCTTCTCCTTCTTTTTATTTTGGGTCGCTCTTTCTTTTTATTTTTTCCTGATGGATAGTAGTATTTATAATCATTACTAATATATATATATATATATATATATATATATATAATTTTATTTATTTTATTTTTAATAATTATAATTTTATTTTTTTAAAACCTTTACCAGCTACGTTCTTAATTGAATATTTATTTATTTTTATTGTTTATATAATATATATATTATATATATATATAATATATATATATTTAAGGTATGGTCACCGATGATAACTAACTTCCTTTAAATTATCAAATTGACTTTTTGACTCTGGTCCCTAAGTCAAAATTAGCCGTTGGTCAAGATAGCCGTTGGAGGCTCTGCTCAGACTATTTAACATGCAAAGTTGCATCTGTTTCTTCAACTTGTCCTGACGATGAACCACACTGGTTGGTTCGAAACACGTCGACAAAGGTCTTTCTATATGTGATTTACGTCGAAGTTCTACTTATAACTATTATGGATCACAAAAGCCTCAATTCAACAAAAGAATTTTTTAATTAAAAATTATGTGCCAGGTGTTAAAATAATTATATGCCAGATGTCAAATTGATATCAAAAGTGTAGACAAATATATTGATTCAAAAAAAGGCCTAATAGGCTTTTTTTTTGAATCAATATATTAGGCCTTTTTTTGAATCAATATATTTGTCTACACTTTTGATATCAATTTGACATCTGGCATATAATTATTTTAACACATGGCACATAATTTTTCAAGCTCAGCTTCACATCTGGCTCATGTTCTCCGCAAATCTGGCCTGCGGTCCTGCAAAACAGGAAATGCACCTGCAGAAATTTTCGTTGCACGACCAACCACTATTTGCCCATGACGTTGTTAAACAGACTCCTTGCTGGGTCAAATTACATTTGGAATTTTACTTGTGTTATCGTTCTTGTTTCTCAGTTCCATGCACTGTGAATTATCTTCGGTCCAATTTCAATCATTGTTGACGTGTAGAGCGGCCCTTGTCACAGAGCACAGAGCAACCGGTTTCAATCGTCATTGACTTGCAAAGCGACCCTTGTCACAGAGCACAGAGAAAATTTCAGTCAGCTTCAACCAAGAAACCAAAATATCAATTTTCTGCAAAGTGTTTTTTGCTTTGTTTAGTCTGGTTGCAACTCTCAACATGATGATGAAGCCTCTGGCAAAGGGGAGGTACATTGTCGTCATGTAGAGAGAATTGCCTCAATACCTTCTGAAGCCTCAAGGGGGTTGGCAAGCCCAAGGCTTATGAATTTATCTGATACTACTTCCTAACTACAGCCAATGGTGGAGCTTATTAATTCACTACAGAGTTTGAGGATAAAGGAATCCTATGTACCTTTAGGGCTGCAATTTCAACCCCAAACGGTCAATGGTGGCGGTGGGCATGGATCTCCAAGGGTTTTGAACCTGCGACATTGTGTCATTCAAAGCCTCCCCTACACACCAACTCACTCAAAAACCGCAGAGGATGTGGGTGACAGGTTTGAAGAGCATGTTCAAAGGGTCGAATCTGGTAAAGACTTGAGGGCAAAGATATACACAAGGCTTATGAGAAAAAATCTCAATTAGGACTCTTCTTCATCAGCTGAGTCACCAGATGTAGGTTGGGTGAATGAGCTTGTCAAGTAATGGATTCACGGTTTTAGGATTTTCGTCATTCGCAAGTATTTATCCTTTGATGAATTCGTAATTTTATTTTGATTGTTTTTCATATTTGTAGAAGTTGGGGACTTCAGTGGTTTTTACTCGGAACCACGAGAATAGTGTTGCATGACCGAGTTCGCCATGGGGAAAATAAATACTAAACCTGGGGAATGTACAGATGAAGATGGGTTGACCTAATCATAAATTTACAAGTTGATGTCTGCTGAGCTACAATGCAAAGTGACAGTGAGTTTTTGTGAGGGCAATGATGTCAGCCCTCTCTATTTTTCCTTGGCCAAGAAGTTGCACATATATTTTGGCAGATGGTAAGTCGCTGGCTAGGTAGAACATGCCTTCTGTTAATTTGAATATCATGCTATATTTCATAGAACTCTGCTTGCCTCATCTGGATGCAGAGAATACTTAATTTTTGATCTATAGGTGTTTTCTGAGTCTCATTTATGGTGGTGATTTTCTCACAATAACTGAACCTCTTTTATGTTTAATGGTTTCCTTAAATAATTCTATGCAAGTATTGTGACTTTGAATTTTTATATTTATATGTTTAATGGTTTCCTTAAATAATTCTATGCAAGCACTGTGACTTTGAGCTTTTATATTTATTAGAAAGTCGTTGAATTTATTTAGAAGCAGATCACGTATGAATTTTTTATCTCTATATTATACTTTAGATGTTCTGAATCTAATTTTAGTGTAGTATTGGTCTGAAAATGACACTATACTAATGTTCTGTTCCAGGGTTTCCTAAAATGATTGAAATGATGTAGTGTAGACTTGTAACATAATGAGTGGAGATGAACTAAAGTTCATTTCTTATTATTTAAAGTGATTTCTCCTTTTTAGGTTGGGAGTTAGGCTAACCTTTTTATTTTTATTTTAGGGTTTGATTTCTCCAGTGGGGCGGGGCCAGATGCGAATATATGCCCTGATTAGTAGGGACCTGGTTGTGATGGGATGTAAAATATCCTTGAATTTAGATAAAAAGGATATTCCAAATTTTTTGGTCTAGCACAAGTATAATATTTTGATCTATAACTAGTAACTTCAAATGAAAATCCCCGGATGCGGGTGGCACAAATGAATTAAATGAACGTCATGCCAGATTGTAAAACCAGGTATTGCCAGCTGCAGGGCAGCGTGGCTTCCCAGGTTCTCACCTTGCGCAAGAGGGATGGAGTTATTAAGGTTGGATACTGTAGGATTTTTGCATTAATGAAGTGCGCTGTTCAACGCAACACTGTGGTTGTTATAATCATGTCGATCCTATATGTTCTATTTACACCTCGCGCTCAGTCTTACGGCTCCAGGCTCTAGTTTGATGTGGTTTTTGGTGACAGGCAGAACCTTGCAAACAGAGGCAAGCTCCAGGCCGGCTCTCTGTATTTCTGGAAGAGTTTCTATTACGCTAAGATTCCCCACGGAAGGATTAGCACGGTTTTAAGGGGTAAGCTCTCCAAAGCTCTTGAATTTAGAATTGGATGTGCTGCATTTTCGTCTCGGGATTTCTCTGTGCGTTTAATTCGGTCTCTGGGTCAATCTTGCCATACCCCTGTTATTGTCTCTGGTCTCTCTGTGCCTTCCCCTTCGCTTTTCATAATGGTTTGCCAGAGTAGGAGGAATCGTTCTGGGGGGCGACGTGGAAGCGGAAAACATCCAACCGTCGGTCATTCTGTGGACCCTGAACAGTCGCCTATTAATCTTCCCTCCTCTCATGAGGATATGCCTCCTCTGAGCCCTGGGCACAAGCCAATTCCAAATAGCGCTTTCCAAACCACGCATTTCAAATTTCAAAGCAATCTGAATAGGCCTCTGATTACTGGTCACATTACCATAATCCTTTCGGAAGAAGAAAATCAAATCTCCCCTCTATCATGCATCGCTCCTAATCCTTCTCAAAGCAGTGAGCATTCAATGGATGAGGGATGCTCGGAGAATTGGAAGAGTGATAAGTTTGTTCAGGATGAATTTCCCAAAAGCATTCCGCCCCTTGAAGACATATGCCCAGTAGCTGGGGAAGGGACTCTTGGAGCCACAAGCCATTCCTTGGAGAACCCTGTCAGCGAGACGAATGGCAATGAAAGTTTGAGGATTTGCAGCGCGTGTTTGGTAGCGGAGAAGACTCATGGTGAGGATATGGAAGCTTAATGCCACCTAGGCCTTCTTTTCTCCTTTTTTTGTTTTTGATACCGCTCAGATGACCACCTCCAAGAATTTCTGCTCACAGTCAAGGTTCAACATCTTCACCCTGTTGTTTTGGCTTCCCTTCGGGGAAGTGGTGGTCTACTTACCGGCTGGTTTGCTAAGAATTTAGGCTTTTTTGCTGTCAATGTCTCTTATCTCTGGGTTTTATATCTATTTTCTAGCTCTATGTAACTGGTCTCCCCAGGTTCTTTTTGTAAGGGGGAAATTCTGCTGTGTTGAGTGCTCTCGGGTTCTGATCTCTGAGGCCTCAACTCCATGTAAAAATATTCTGCTTTTCAGTTAATAGATTTTAGTCTTTGCAGAGGAAAAAAAAAACTTCAAATGAAAATTATTAAACTTTAGACCTGTACTTTACTTTAGACTTGTACTCTGTGTAACGTGTAACTTTGAATGGAAATGAATATATTCTAGTTTTTTTCGAATGGAAATGAACAAATTCCATACTTTATGGAATCAACTTTTAGAGTTCGAATTAGTCTTATAAATTCTGTTAACGATGGTGATTGGTTTTTTATAATGGTGTGAAATTCCGTGAAGCATGGAGCTGGAGCGAATTCGTTGTAATGGTGGGCTTTTGAATTGCATTTTATTCTATTTGTCGAGATGGTTTTGTTTTATCTGAAACTTCTTGAATGGCCTAAGTAGCTCTCACATTTGTGATTCATTCAACACCAACTCATTTTTTGTAGCGTGAGGTGTTAGAAAACATTCCTTTATCAACATTGGTCTTCCATTACAGTGAGTTTTAGTCTTGTTTTAAAGCAACAAATGAATTTGGTGGGGAAATTTTCTAAAAGCTCCATCGGGTTATAATCATCTCATAGACTAAATGTTTTATTTTTATATCATAAAAATCTTCGAGGTACATATCTTCATGTTTAAGATTGTTCTTTTTTTAAACAAATAGAATTAATTATATATATATATATATCCGGAATCAAATTTTTGTAAGCACTTTTACGATGTCAAAATTTTACAATCTAAATTAATGTTTTGATATTTGGAGGTATATTTGATAAAGTCTTTCGATATTTGAGATGTATATTTGAATAAGTTTAACATCAAGATGATAAATTTGAAACTATATTTCAGTATAATATTTATAAATTTACTAATATGTCCATTTTTTTATAAAAAAATGTTTAATATATTTAAAGTTCAAATGTTGTGCACTTGTTAATGTTTATATACATCTTAATATTGTGAAGTTCAATTGATAAATCTGAAATTATACCTTAGTTGTATGTTTTGCAATTTGCTAGTGTACAATTGAACTAAACCACTTGTTTTGGTTGATGTTATGAGTTTCACATGCTCAATAATTGTTTTGAAATGTTGTGTTCTATACCTGATAAATAGGGGTTATTCTTTTCCAACTTAAATCAACACTATTTTCTAAATGTTGGTTTTGAAGTGAATATATTTGTATTTTCCTTCCTTTGTAGTTAATATAGATGAAGAGTCTGATTCAATTTCTTTTAACAAAAATAAAATTAAATTAACAAACACAAAAATAAATTAATACTAATATTTGTATATTGCCATACCTATGTAAATTAACGAGTAATACACTTCAGTGTTGCTTAGTGGTGATCAAGTCCTCGTATCCTAAAAACTTGGTAAATTTTCTGTAATAAAATTGGTGGGTGAAAGCATGATGGTGAAAGAATTCGAGGATATAATTTTAAACAAGATTGTATTTATTATTTTTTATTTTTTTATTGAATATATATAATAAAATTTTAATAGATTAAAAAAATATTTATTTAAAAATTTTATAATATAAATTATTTTAAAAATATTTGCAGATCAAAACTTTTTGGCATCATATATTTTGGGTGTGTTAGTAAAAATCAAGGGGTTAAAACATTGAAATCATCATATTAAATTTTTCACATATATTTTAATATTTATAATTTTTAAGATTTATTTTTATAATTAGATTTTTTATATTTAATATATATGTATGGGTATTTTTAATATAATTTTTATTGACATTTTTGTAAATGTTTTATTAAATAGTATTTTGAAAATGAATAAGATTTATCTTGGATTCTAAGATAAGATAAGTAAGAATCTTTAAAATTTTATGTATACATCATCACATAGATACATAGGAGTACCCATTCTTATGCAATCTTGATCAAAGTGTAATTTGGATACACATGCTCATATTACTAGATCTTCTCATTCACCTCAAACATCAGAAGAACTTATCGATATTTCCAAGGTCATCCAATCGACCCTTCTTAGCATGGGACACTTCTTAAATAACATCATCAAATAATGTATTAATACTTTCATAATGATTGATGCGAGGAAACACACTTCTTCTTCACCCTTTTGTTTTTTCATCTCTTCCAAATGATATTTAATGATTTAATGTTTTCATTTCTTTGTTGTATTACTTAATTTTATTTTTTTGTTGATCAAAAGGACTTTCATTAGATTTTCAGGAAGGCATAGTTTACAAAATTAGTCTCAACAATCCTCGCGCTCTCATTCCGACCATACTTGTTGAGATTAGGGACTAGAGAATACCATAGAAGACATTTTACAACCATTATTTCCAAAAGGCATTCTAGCCTTATCATACTAGAAGTAAACAAAAAAGAAACTAGAACTAACATCAACATATGAAGGAGGGGGATGGGGGGTAGTACAGGGGGAGTTGCAAAGTAACCAACACGATTATGCATATGGAAATCAATATGTTTCACCCACGCTTTAATTCAGTCCAACATGTGCTTCTGAAAAGGAGAGGGGAATCAACTATAGAGCACTCAGTGACCTCTTCGACTTGTCTCAAAAGAGGAAAGATTTAATGGTGTATGATGTCTTTGTCCAAATAATAGAGATATACAATGAACAAGTGAGGGATCTTCTTGGAGCATACACCTCAAGCAAGAAAATTCCTTTTGTCGTGTTTTATTTAAATTTTGATGTTTTTCATGAGATTTCAGTATAGAAAAGTCATGTTATGTAGAGTAATTCCTTAATTACCTACACATTAGATATTCAGAATAATTGTCATAAGGGATTTAATGTACCAGATGTTATACTTGTTGCACATTAGATATTCGAAATAATGGTCATAAGGGACTTAATGTACCGGATGTTATACTTATGCATGTTAAAGAAACTTCTGACATTTTGGATTTGATGAATTTTGGCCAAAAGAATCGCACTGTTAGCTATATTGTGCGAAATGACCACAACAGTCGTTCTCACAGGTTTGAGAGCTTAGGACCATTTCAATAACATCTAACATATCCTAAAACATCTTCATTTTTACTAATTTGTTTGAAGGTGCACATTGCTAATATCATTCTTTGCAGTGTGTTGACTGTGCATGTGCAAGGTATAGATCGTGTTTCTGGGTGAAACCTTCATAGATGCCTTAATTTAGTAGATCTTGCTGGCAGTGAGAGGGTGGATAAATCTGAAGTTATTGGAGATCATTTGAAGGAGGCACAATACATAAACAACTCCCTTTCATCTCTAGGAGATGTTATTGCAGCATTGGCACAAAGGAATTCACATGTGCCATATCGAAATAGAAAGTTGACTCAATTGCTTGAGAATTCATTAGGTTATAAAGCTTACCAAATCCTTAAAAAGTCATACTTTCTCCTTTATGTTTGATCATTCTTTCAAATTTATTATTTGACATTGTGAATTATGCAAATCCATACATCAAGGGGCAAGGAAAAAACTTTGATGTTTGTGCACATAAGTCCTAAACCGGATTCATATGGAGAGACAATAAGTACCCTTAAATTCGTTGAATAGGTGTCCTCTGTTGAACTTGGTGCTACACGTTTGAATAAAGGAAGTGGAGAAGTTTGTGAGCTTAAAGAGAAGGTATGTACATTTGAATAGAGAAAGTGAAGAAGTTTGCGAGCCTTGCATTTATCATCATTTTTACTACAAACAATTTATTTCATACATTAAAAATATCATATATTGTTTCGGATTTAAGCTTTTATCCTTTGCCTTACTTGCAGGTAGACAATTTGAAAGGCGTTGGTGAGTAAAGAAGCAGAAGTAGCACAATTATAGAATATGAGAGAATCTCCACTTATTGACAAACAAAAACTCCAAACGCCAATGCTAACTCATAGATTGATCCTTGAAGGGCCTGGAATAAGCATAGTTGAGGTACGGGCATATTAAGAATGTTTGGAAGTTTCTCTTTTGAAGTCCATACAATCGAGTTCTATTAGTCCATTGATGATGACTTTTGATTGCACGTACAGAATGGTATTTATAGTTTTGGGATGACTACCCAAGATGACAAGTTGGTAGATTCAGGGGAGAGAGCCAAGCTTAATGAGACGTCAATAGGCAAACAAAATGGCAAACGTCAAAGTAGTCTGGGAAAATACCGTAGAAATTTATTAGGGATAAAAATTGGTGGTATAGAGGGTGAAACAAATACAGGAACTGATACTATGGCTCCTGTTAGCACTCCAGGAAGCTCTCCTAGGTTGTAGCTCGGAGATGCCTAGAAACATATAAATCTTCAATATCGTTCTCTGAACTATTGTAATGGATTGGGGTTTGGATCAAGTCAAATGACTGTTTCAACTCTATTTTCACTCAAAAGATGCATGGACACCCTAAGCTTGATAAGACTTTCAACCACTAATGCTCAATAGTTTATAGATTCAATGAATAGATGGAGAATCCTGACTGTACCAATAGATACATACATAAACACATATGAATGGATAGCTACAGAAAGTAAATGAAGCTTACAAATCTAATTTATCAATGCATAGATAAGATGATAGTTATCTGGCATTCAACAGAGAAGAAAACATGAATAACCCATTTAGGTGCAAGTTTAGAACAGAGGGAAAGATGGCGATTGAACATATAACAACAAAAGAAGCTTGTATTACTGGAATGAAGATGAGACGCTGGGAGGAATAGAGTATCCACCGTCTCCAAAAGTTGAACCTTTGTCTTTTCTAACTTTCAGCCATTTATAGGCTTTTTTACAATGCTCTCGGGCTCTCTGAGGCTCGAGATGTCTTAATCAATCCCCTCTGGCTTCTAACTGCATGATGCCATAACTAGACAGACATGAGCCAGAGGTATCTTTCCTAACAAACACAGTGACCAAATTCTGGTAATTTTGTTGCGTTGTCAGGTGGCTTGCTCGTACCAGCGACGCTCCATGACCATTTCTGTTGGTTCGGCTACATTGTGTTGTTGTTTTTCGCCTTTCGGCCATGCCTTCCATTATTTCAATTCAACTGTCCAACTGTCACAAATAGTGGCAGAGCCAACAGCTTTCCTCCCCGGGTGACTGATGGGAAGTGAGGTACGAGGATGTTTAGTCAATTTAGTATGTCCTAATTTGCTACATAAGTTATCAATCCAGGAGTCGTAAACTGATGAAGTGTAGTGCACTATATGTGCTAGACAACCCTTTTCTTACCTCACTGTTTTTAGTTTTATCTTGTTTTGGGGTTTTGTTCAGTTGGTCTCCTAAAGTGGTTTAATGCAACGGAAATCCTAATCCGTTTTTAAAGCAAAAGTTTAAGAATACTTTTCAAAGATCAAGTGTGGATGTGGAGTTGAAGACAAGGCTTATCCTCTAGCTTCTTGTGATAATTTCCAAACTTTGAAGTTAGGAGATCTTAAACATGTTGTCTACAAAATCAGAACTTGAATGAGAGTGTGAATATGTAGCTATATAAACCAAACTAGAAATGAAGTACCGAAAATGAGATTACCATCTCTACTGTTCATTCTAATTGCAAAATTCAAATCTAATAAACTGCTGCAACTTAAACCAAAAAGTAAAGAAACTGGAAACTAATGATTAGTCAATGATTTCATCCATAATCACAACATTTCGCCAATTAAGTTCTAAAATGGGGTTAAGCTAAAGGCTTTGGAAATATCGTCATATGGCATGAAAGAAATGACATCTAAATTATCTAATTGCACACTAATGAAAACAAAGCCAATCACTTCATCTATAATCACAATATTTCACCAATTAACTTTTAAAACAAGGTTATGCTAAAGGCTCCGGAAATATTATCATATAACATGAAAGAGCTGACATCTAATCTATCTTGAATAGTAAGCAAATCTCACAAAGTAAAAGCATAAACAACTGAAATTGAAAACTGAGTTTCAGCAGAGGAAGTAAGTCTCAATAATTCCACTTGATGCAAAAATTACACTAAGAAGCTCGAGCATAACCAGACTTAAAGACCTATTCTAAAGTGCACCTACCAATGTTAGTAAGAAATGTGACAAGCTGCAAAGACATGTACAAGGTTAGAATGATTAAGATCATAAGCAAAACATGATAAATATACAATTCGAATGAGAGAAAATATACATGAAAACTATACAAAAACAAAAGAAGGACCTCAGCTACGCAGGGGCCTTTTACACAGCTTTGGACTAGCATGTTGTTACTTCAAAACAAGCTCAAACAGCCATGTGAAAAACAGAGTTTTGTATTATGAAACAGAGTAATATGTCTCTCGGTTACAGAACAACAAAATAACACTATAACAACAATATTAAGAATGTCGTCTTTGCATTGCAAACACTTGTATTTATATAGAAAATGGATAACTATATCTCAGAGGAATTTCTTCAACGATAGACACGTGAACAGGTCACAATCCGAGGATTCAGCGTCTCGGTTTCCATGAGCAGTAAATCTATGCGAGATGGATGTTGGATTGCGTTATGTAGATGGCATGCAGGTGGAAAAAATGGATCCACGAGTTTAGGAACGACTTCGGACTTCTTTTACGTGCAAGAATAGAGTTCTAGTTAGCATAGAACTCTCCGTTGACCTCCCTTTGACTGAGACCTTTCCTTCTGAATCTGGCTAAGTAAATATGACCTCATCCATGTATGGACAATTCCTGAGCTGCCCATGTGTCTCATTCCTCATACTGACACCCGTAACCTATAAAACAATGGAAATGGTTGTGAAATTGCCAGTTAGCTGCAGAAAGTGGCTACATTCTGTAGCTGATAAACAAACCTAGATCAAATAGTACACACAATGATATAATTTGAAAATCACTTAAATACACTCTTGAAATCAACATGCAACAACTTTTGATAGCTTAAGATGCACTGACATGGGAAAATAGAAGAGAAAGGGTTTAAGAAAATGCTTGGAAGAGAGGTTGCTTTGGGGCTCAACATACCCCCACTGTGCAGATGTTGCATGTCCTTATGCAACCAAAATTGTAATAATCCTCCCTTCAATTCATCTGCTCTGAAACTTCTGCTAAGACATCCAACCTCTTCTTCTTCTTTCTTATTGTCACTGTCATTCTACTCTTCATCATAAGACATCTGTACTTGAGGTTGATGAGGGATTTACTCAACCTCATATTCTTCTTCTTTAGTTTTCTATTTTTCTTATGCCATAATCCTAAATGCAGCATGGTATTGTCATGGATAACTTTGTCCAATTTGTTTTTCTCTTTTAAGGCTTCATTCTCCCTTTGGATATGTCTATTTAAGACTTCCAGCTCATAAATTTCTTGCTTCAATGACTGAATCAAAGTTTCCTGAGTTGTACCTGGTTGATTGGATGAAGTTCCTTGTTCTGCTGTAGTTTTCTGTTGTTCCAATGATTCAATGAAATCATACATCTACTGCTGGGATTGATCAATTTCTGGAGTTGTTTCCCTTAGACTAGTTTCAAAATCTAACTGAGGAGAAGGAGAATACTGTGGACTTTGATCAGGTGGAGTGTTTTCTGGTGACTGATCTGAAGTTTCACCTCCCAGGTCTATGAATTGAGCTCTTGTGATTTGCGTTTTCTTCAACTTGCCCTTTAATCTAGAGCTTCTTCTTAGACCTTGTGAGCTTATGTCTCCCTTTTCTATAATCTGTTTCTATTTTTCTTTTTTTTTTGCTTTAGTTGGCTGTTCTTTAAGATGAACTAATCTTTCAGAAAGCACTTGCTCTTCCTCTGAAGAAGGCTCAGGAGTTTGGTCAATGTCTTCAATTTTCCTCTTTCCTTTTTGTTTTGCTTGTTTCCTAATTTCAGTCAATGTTTTAGAAGGCAATTCTTCTTCACTATTTTCCTTGGTCACGCTAGTAAGAGTATCTTGGATTGTTAAAGTTGTTATTTTCTTCCTACTTCTCTTTGCTAAATTCCCCTTAGGCACTTCGGGAGGGTCTTGGAAGAAGTTCTTAACTAGGAATTTTTCCCATGTATCTTCCCTCTCTTTCAAATGATTTTCAACAAAGATCTTGACAAGGCCATAACGGTAGAGATGTGGTTCCACATCATCTATATTCTTTTGCACAATAGTAGACATTTTTCTCAAACTATTCAACAAGAAGTAAGGGAGGTTGATGGTTTCATTCTCTAAGAAATTCATTAATAATCTGATATGGTACATATACATGGAGCCATACCTGCCCTCGCATGTAATGAACTTATGAATGATTAAAAGCAGACTACTCCACTTATCTTTTAAGGTTGAAACAGGAATCCCTTGTTTAAAGATTGATATTTCCATACCTGGATTACGAAGAATGACACTCCAGACTTTTTCATCAAAATCCTCGTTTTTAAACCATCTCTCTCCTTCTTGTGGAAGCTCTGTGTCTGCTGCAATTGATGATTCTGTCACTAGAAATTTGATGTCTCCAATTTCAACTTCTGCACCATTGAAAGATCTTGCAAACATTTTTGTAACCTCATTGTGATGACCCTTGAACTTCTTAATGAACTGCAACCATCCTGCCTTCTTCAATGTGCTCTTAAGCTGCAGGTATCCTTCCATGAATTTAACTCCTTCAGGCTTTGTTCTCACTATAAGAACCATTCTTGCTTCTCACTGTGAAGACACCTCTATAAATGACAGTTTTACGAAAGCAAAATGGTTATGTGAGAAGAAAATAGAAGAGGGCCGTGGAGAAAATTGGTGGTTATGAAATGGGGAGAGTACTAAGCATGAAATGAAAGAGGGTTTACAGAGTAGAAATCTGTGTAAACAAACAATGACATGAAGACTGTAAAAATTGGTGTGAAAACGTGGAGGCAGAGTGTCACTCGTGAAAATTTGCAAGATTGAACGGAGTTTGAGTTCATAAAAAGGCTGCGGAGTGGAACGTCAGTGGAAGAGAGCCGTATTCAATCAGCTCATGTCTGCATGATTAGCCATTTTAACAAATGTAATGAAGGTGTACAATTAAGTACGAGTTAAACTCAGAAATAGATTATGAGACCGTTAGGATTAATGCAGAGGATATGGTGGAGTTAAGGCAACCATCAAGTCAAATCATTACATGTTAAGGAGCTGTGATTTACAAACTATACAAATTATGCTTTTGAAATGCTACTTGAAATGGTTTTGTCCATACCTTGGAATCATACCTCTTTTCTTTTTGCTAACTTTTAATTGTCTGCCTTTGTAGGTGCTTTTCAGGTGTTGATGTCTTCAAAGATCTTCTCCTTCCATACCTGCATCTTGCTTTTATTATTTTTTTGGCTAATCACTTGACTGTCACTGCAGAGTAACATGATTAGCTGCGGAATCAGCAATCAGCTACGGAATCATAATTCAGCTGCGGAATTGAAAAACAACTGCGGAAAATGACAATGTGAATAACATATGACTTGGCAAATGAATAGAAATGAAAAATGACTATATGGATGATACATGGAAAAGTGAATATGAAGAAAACTAAAAGAAATTTTATTGATGGTATGTGGTGGCGAGATGGAGCAAAATGAAATGAAATGGAATGGAACAAATTATGAGTGAAATGAGAGATTTTTTTTTTTAATGTAGGGCATCAAAGTATTCTGATTTTCACCCTGTATTTTCTGTATAAGAATGCCAATCAGTGATTGGTTTTCAAGCTTATACATTATTTTTTATTTTATTATTATTATTATTATTATTTTTAGATGATGATGAAAAAACAAAGACTAGGCTGGCAGAGAAGAATGATTCTTCTTCACCAGCCTCATTGCAGAGTTATCTTGAAAGATTTTGATAAACTCTTCCTTTGAGATTGGCTTCTGATAGATCTTCAATCTATGACCATTCACAAGGAGAGGAGTTTGGTGCTCATCAATTGTCTTGATTCTTATTGCTCCATTGCTAAAAACTTTTTCAATCTCATATGGCCCAAGCCAATGAGTCTGAAATTTACCTTGAAAATCTTTGAACTTTGAATCAAATAGAAATGCCCAATCTCCTTCTTGAAACCTTTTGTCTTTGATGTATTTGTCATGCCACTTAGCTCTCTGCTGCTGAACTCGATCAGTTCTTTGAACTGCTTCTTGTCTGATCTCATCTAGTTGATTCAACTGCTCCAGTCTATGCTTTTGAGCCTCTGATAGATCCATTCCCAACTGAACTTCCATATTGAAGGTTTTAACTTGGAACTCAATGGGGAGCAGAACTTCCTTCCCATAAACAAGTTCATAAGGAGTGTGTCCTTTTGTGTTCCTCCATGTAGTTCTGTAGGCCCATGAGGCTTCAGGAAGCCTTTCTGCCCAATCTCTTCTATGTAAATGCACAGTCTTGGTAATGATTCCTTCAATTACTTTATTTGTGGACTCCACTTGACCATTTGCTTGCGGATGATAAGGAGTGGATTTCCTATGCTTGACATTGTACTCTTCCATATGTTTTTCCATTATTTTGGATGTGAATTGAGTTCCCTGATCTGCCACAATTTCCCTTGGAACACCAAAGCAAGTAAAAATATCCTCATAAAGAAAATTAACTATTGAATTTTCATGAGCAGAAAATAATGCTTTGGCTTCTACACATTTAGTGACATAATCAGTACATACCAATATATACTTTTTCTGCTTGGATGGAGGATTAATAGGTCTAATAAAGTCTAAAGCCCATTTTTCAAAGGGTTCGATGAATACCTGAGGTTGTAATGGCATCTCATTTGAGGGGTAGGTTTCCCTACTCTTTGGCAGCTGTCACACCTTTTGACATATTGTTTTGCATCTTTGAAGAGGGACGGCCAAAAAATCCTAAAGAAAGGATTTTATAAGTTGTCCTCTTGTCAGCAAAGTGTTTACCGCACAGTTTATCATGACATGCTTTGAGAATATCAGGCATTTCATCTTCCCTGACACATATTCTGATCACAAAGTCTGGCCCTGTTTTATACAATTCGTTAGAAATCCATGAATATCTTGAACTATCCTCAATAATCTTTCTTATTTCTTTAGGAAATAAATGTGGAGGTAGTTTTCCTATAACCAAATAGTTAGCCATATCTGCAAACCAAGGAGTTTTAGTAGTTACTCAAAATAAGTATTCATCAGAAAACTTATCCTCTACAGGAGAGTCTTCTTTGATATTCTGAATCCTAGATAAGAAATCAGCAACTGTGTTTTGTTTCCCAGGTTTATCTAACACAGTAATATTGAATTCCTGTAAAAGCAAGAGCCATCTTGTAACTTTGCCATTAGTAATAGGTTTGTTCATCAAATACCTAATTGCAAAATGATCAATATGAATAAAAATTTCATAGCATGTTATATAATATCTGAACTTATTAATTGCATGAACAACAGCTAAGAACTCTTTTTCAGTCACAGTATAATTTAACTTAGTGAGAGTCAAATTTTTACTTGTATAGTAAATGGCATAAGGAATCAAGTCTTTTTGTCCCAGTATAGCTCCTAGAGCTGTATTTGAAGTATCGGTAGAAATATGGAAAGGAACTTTCCAATTTAGTCCTCTTAAGATAGGTGCTTCAGATATTCTTATTTTCAAGGCTTCAAATGCTAATTGGCAATCAAGATTCCACTTGAATTCATATTCTTTTGTAAGCAGTTTGAAAAGTGGAGATGCTATTATGGTAAAGTTTTCTATAAATATTCTATAATACCTAGTAAATCCTAGAAAACTTCTAACATCTTTTTGACAATTTGGAATAGGTAACTTGGAGATGACTTCAACTTTGGATTTGTCTACTTTAATCCAATCCCCTGAAATGTGATGTCCCAAAACAATACCTTCAGTAAACATCATAAAAAAAAATTCATAGCTTAGTTAAAAGTTTCTTTCTTTACATCTTTCAAGGACTTTTTCCGAATTTTCCAAGGCTTCTTCAAATGTATTACCATAGACTGTAAAATCATCCATATATACCTCTACACAATCATGGATTAGATAAAAAAAAAAATCCTAGTACTACTCTTTGGAATGTTGCAGGTGCATTACATAATCCAAAAGGAAGCACTTGGTAGGCAAAAGTTCCCCATGGACAAATAAATGTGGTTTTATCCTTATCTTTAGGTGCTACCTAAATTTGATTATAACCACTAAAACCATCCAAAAATGAAAAGTACTTTTTGCTTGCTAATGTATCTAATACTTGATCTATAAAGGGCAAAGGAAAGTGATCCTTTAAGGTTGCTTTATTCAATTCCCTATAATCAATGCACACCCTCCATTTACCATTATTTTTGGGCACTATCACCAAGGGAGAAACCCATTGGCTATCTGAGATTGGGTAAATGAAGTTTACATTGAGTCATTTTTGGAGCTCTTCTTTCACAATCTCCCGAAGATTTAGATTCATCATTCTCTGAGGTTGTTTGATTGGTCTACTGTTTTCCTCAATATAGATATGATGGATGCAAGTCTTAGGGTCAATACCTTTCATATCAGTATACTACCATGGAAATGCAGCAGAATGTTTTTGTAAGATTTTAGTTAGCTCTTATTGTTGTAACTTTTCCAAGTTTTTGTTGATATTCAATGTTCTACTTGGAAAAATTTCAACTACAGAACTGCCAAACTCTTCCATAGAGTAGAGAGACATTTGCCTTGATGACAAGTATTCAATATGAAAATCTAACTGAAATTGTGTGTGATCGTATTTTGAAGATGTTTCAAAATTTTCTAATGTGTTCAAGATTTGACTATCTTCACTAACCTCAGAGAGAGTAAAGATAGGTTGTATAGCATCTTCATCATCGACCCATTCATTGTTTCCTACTTCTGTAATTGCTTTTGCGGGAGGATACAAAGTAAATTTCTTTGTTGAACTACCATCAGAAATGTACATGTCACCAGATCTACAACTAATAAAAGCATCAGTTGTAGCTAGCCAAGGTCTTCCTAAGATTAGTGGGTGTCCTCCTAGATTATTCTTGGGAGTCAAAATCATGAAATCCACCGGATATTCCCAAGAATCCAAGGAGACCGAAATATCTTCTAGTACACCATTTGGTTTGATTACTGATCTATCTGCAAGTTGCAGTAAGGTAGGTTTGAAAAGAAGATTAGGAAGTTTAAGCTGTTCCATAGTCTCTCTACTCATAATGTTTATAGCAGCCCCTAAGTCAATCTATGTATTTGGAATTTCCATTCCATTTATGTGTGTCTTGACAATTGGACTTCCTGGATCCACATATTTCTGAATGGTAATCTTTCCCATCATGATATCTGTTATTCTTCCTACAAGGTGGATTCTTTTTGTGTCTCTTGGTTTCCTACCTGGTCTTTTGATACTCAACTCCTTTATTGTTTTTGCTAGAATAGGAATTTCTCTAATGGCTTGTAGCAAGGGAATCTTGATACAGACATTCTTTAATTCATCTAGGAAATCATAGTCAGGCAACAAGATTTGTTTTTCCACCCCCCTGTCAATTTGTAATCCCTCAGGAAAAGGAGGTGTGGATGTAGACACAGGTTGCTCAACTATAGGAGTTGTGTGGATTGACTCCTTTTGTTTTTCTTTTTGAATGGTTGGGTTTTGAAGGGATGTTTCTTCAAAACTTTTATTGACTTCCAGAGAATACTCCTCAGAAGCATCTTGCTCTTGAATATCTATAGAAGGTTTTTCGTTTTCTAAAATCCTACCAGATCTGAGTTGAACATCATTAAGATCTATAGGAACAATCATGTAGGTAGGAAATTGTTGTCCTTCTATCATGTAAGCATTTTGAGGGTTTTTTTTGTTGGGATTTGGTAATGGTTGGGCTGGTAGTTGACTTTGGCTTATGTTGAAATGGATGCAAGAGTTGAGGATTTTGATTTTGTTGAGGAGGTTGTTGTTGTGGAAATGGTAATGAAAGTTGTGGTTGTGGACTTTGTTGTTGGCTTTGTGGGTGAGGATAGCTCTGATAAGACGGAGGATATTGATAATATTGAGCAAATATCCCATAAGGATTTTGTACCCCTTGTGCCCATGATTGAGCTTGATATTGATTTTGAGGTTAAGGCCAAGGTTGTGTCAAGAATTCCAAATTGGTGAGGGCTGAAAATTCATTGGATTGTTAAATCCTTGATGTTGTTGCCCTTGCCAAGGTCTTCTTGAAACAAAGCAAAGAGGTTCTACAGAATTTGGAACTACTTCCTCCTGAAAGACAGCTTTAAGACCTGGGATTGAAGGACAATCCTTGGTCTCATGAATTTCGGAGCAAATCATACATGTTTCTACAACTTTTACATCTAAGGGATGTTCTCTTAGAGCATGTTTCTTTCTACATTTTGGGCAAAAGATGGCTAAGGCATCAGCTTCTGTTTTCTGCTTGTTTTGAATTTTGAGGGTATCTAGCTGTTCACTAAGGCTCCCTAGAATGTCAGTTTTGAACTCATCAAGTATATTGCCAATTTCTGCCCTATTTACTGTCTAAGTTGTAGATTTGTTTTCTCTAATAAGAGAAGGATCTCTAGACCCTTTTCTAGTTTTAGATTTTCCTCTTGAGAGATGGACACATAGTTCTGCTATGTCACTTAATGGAAGTTGAGAGATGTCTCCCTTCCCCATCATGTTTAAAATATCTATCCATTCATCTCTAATGACTTTCAATAAAAGGGATTTCAAGGTTTCCTCATCTAAATTGTTCATTTTTTCTCTCTTTAAGTTGTATTGAAACCTCTCAAGCAAATCCTCTATGTTCTCATCTTCTTTTTGCATCATTATGAATACCTCATCCTTATGATTGGTAGGCATACAATAATCCAAGTATCTATCCAAACATGCCTGCCTCATATCATTTCAAGTCTTAATAGATTGACTGACTAATCCCATAAACCATTTCAGAGCAGCCCCTTTTAATGTTGAAGGGAACAATTTGAGTTTTTGAGAGTCTTCTAAATAGTCACAGGTTCGGCATAAGACTTCAAACTCAAATAGAAATGTTTCAGGATCCTCACTTCGCAATTCATAAAAGTTTGGGAGGATGGATGGTGAGAATTTTTTCATTGTTGTATGGGTTTCTTCATCTACTATAAGGAATCCAAATGAGTTATCTCCTTCCCTATTTCCTCTACCTCCTCCTTTGTTACCTCTACCTCCTCCATTATTTCCTCTACCTCTGCCTCTATCTTCCACTGCCATGATAGTTTCCTCAAAATATTCTAGCTCTTCTATTAATGGTTGTTGAGAGAGAGTTTCTACCTCCTTTCTTCTCTAAGTAATTCTACTTCTTCAATTGCAATAGGCTCCCCTATGGAGGTGAAGAAGGGTTCTTCTCCTAGGTCAGATTTAGTAGATGGAGCGGGAGAATCTTCTAATTCAGTTGCTGCCCCTTGAATTCCAAGAATCCTAAGGCTGGAAGTATGAGTCTGGGATGGAGGTGTATCTTGTCTATTCCTTGAAGTAGTTGGAGTTGTAAAACTAGAACTTTTTCCCTTTGCTATAAACCTTCCCCTAGAATCTCTTTTTCTATGCATGTCATTTTTTTTTTGGTGATTTTAATTGGGCTAATAATTCTTTTTCTGATCCTCCAGATCACACTAGGTGCAAGAGGAGAGCATACTCAAGAAATTATTGGACTAATAATTTTTTTTTTTGATCCTCCAGATCACACTAGGTGCAAGAGGAGAGCATACTCAAGAAATTATTAATTTTCCTTTTTTTTTTAATGTAAGAGATAGGCTACCCAGTTACACTTCCCCGCAACAACGCCAAAATGTTTAATCAATTTAGTATGTCCTCAATTGCTACATAAGTTATCAATCCGGGAGTCGTAAACTGATAAAGTGTAGTGCACTGTATGTGCTAGACAACCCTTTTCTTACCTCACTGTTTTCAGTTTTATCATGTTTTGGGGTTTTGTTCTGTTGGTCTCCTAAAGTGGTTTAATGCAATGGAAATCCTAATCTGTTGTTAAAGCAAAAGTTTAAGAATACTTTTCAAAGATCAAGTGTGGATGTGGAGTTGAAGACAAGGCTTATCCTCTTGCTTCTTGTGATAATTTCCAAACTTTGAACTTAGGAGATCTTAAACATGTTGTCTACAAAATCAGAACTTGAATGAGAGTGTGAATATGAAGCTATATAAACCAAACTAAAAATGAAGTACTGAAATTGAGATTACTATCTCTGTTGTTCATTCTAAATGCAAAATTGAAATCTAATAAACTGTTGCAACTTAAACCAAAAAGTAAAGAAACTGGAAACTAATGACTAATCAATGATTTCATCCATAATCACAACATTTCACCAATTAAATTCTAAAATAGGGTTAAAATAAAGGCTCCGAAAATATCATCATATGGCATGAAAGAAATGACATCTAAATTATCTAATTGCACACTAATGAAAGCAAAGCCAATTACTTCATCTATAATCACAATATTTCGCCAATTAAATTCTAAAACGAGGTTAAGCTAAAGGCTCCGGAAATATCATCATATAGCATGAAAGAGTTGACATCTAAACTATCTTGAACAGTGAGCAAATCTCACAAAGTCATAGCATAAACAACTGAAATTGAAAACTGAGCTTCAGCAGAGGAAGTAAGTCTCAATAATACCACTTGATGCAAAAATTACACTAAGAAGCTCGAGCATAACCAAACTTAAAGACCTATTCTGAAGTGCACCTATCAGTGTTAGTAAGAAATGTGACAAGCTGCAAAGACATGTACAAGGTTAGAATGATTAAGATCATAAGCAAAACATGAGAAATATACAATTCGAATAAGACAAAATATACATGAAAACTATACAAAAACAAAAGAGGAACCTCAGCTACGCAAGGGCCCTTTGCACAGCTTTGGACTAGCACACTGTTACTTCAAAACACACTCAAACAACCATGTGAGAAACAGAGTTTTGTATTATGAAACAGAGTAATATGTCTCTCAGTTACAGAACAACAAAATAACACTATAACAACAATATTAAGAACGTCTTATTTGCATTGCAAACGATTGTATTTATAGAGAAAATGGATAACTGTATCTCAGAGGAATTTCTTCAACGATAGACAAATGAACAGGACAAAATTTGAGGATTCAGCCTCTCGGTTGCCATGAGCAGTAAATCTATGCGAGATGGATGTTGGATTGCGTTATGTAGATGGCATGCAGGTGGCAAAAACGGATCCACGAGTTCAAGAACAACTTCGGGCTTCTTTTACGTGCAGAAACAAAGTTCTAGTTGGCATAGAACTCTTCATTGACCTCCCTTTGACCGAGACCTTCCCTTTCGAATCTGGCTAAGAAAATAGGACCTCATCCATGTATGGATAATTCCTGCGCTGCCCATGTGTCTCATTCCTCCTACTGACACCTGTAACCAATAAAACAATGGAAATGGCTGCAGAATTGCCAGTTAGCTGCGGAATATGGCTACATTACGTAGCTGATAAACAAAACCTAGATCAAATAGCACACACAATGATATAATTTGAAAATCACTTAAATACACTCCTGAAATCAACATGCAACAAGTTTTGATAACTTAGGATGCACTGATATGGGAAAATAGAAGAGAAAGGGTTTAAGAAAATGCTTGGAAGAGAGGTAGTTTTGGGGCTCAACATACCCCCATTGTGAAGATGTTGCATGTCCTCATGCAACCAAAATTGTAACAATCCTCCCTTCAATGCATCTGCTCTTAAACTTTTGCTAAGACATCCAACCTCTTCTTCTTCTTTCTTGCTATCACTGTCATTCTAAGCTTCATCATAAGACATATGTACTTGAGATTGATGAGGGCTCTACTCAACCTCCTATTCTTCTTCTTCAGTTTTCTATTTTTCTTATGCCATAATCCTAAATGCAGCATGGTATTGCCATGGATAACTTTGTCCAATTTGTTTTTCTCTATTAAGGTTTCATTCTCCCTTTGGATATGTCTGTTTAAGACTTCCAACTCATAAATTTCTTGCTTCAATGACTGAATCAAAGTTTCCTAAGTTCTACCTGGTTGATTGGATGAAGTTCCTTGTTCTGTTGTAGTTTCTGTTGTTCCAATGATCCAATGAAATCATACATCTACTGCTGGTATTGATCAATTTCTGGAGTTGTTTCCCTTAGACTAGTTTCAAAATCTGAGGAGAAGGAGAATACTATGGACTTTTATTAGGTGGAGTGTTTTCTGGTGATTGATCTAGAGTTTCACCTCCCAGGTCTATGAATTGAGCTCCTTTGATTTGTGTTTTCTTCAACTTGCCCTTTAATCTAGAGCTTCTTCTTAGACCTTGTGAGCTTATGTCTCCCTTTTCTATGATTTGTTTCTCCTTTTCTTTTTGTTTTGCTTTAGTTCACTGTCCTTTAAGATGAACTAATCTTTTAGAAAGCACTTGCTCTTCCTCTGAAGAAGGCTTAGGAGTTTGGTAAATGTCTTCAATTTTCCTCTTTCCTTTTTGTTTTGCTTGTTTCCTAATTTCAGTCAATGTTTCAGAAGGCAATTCTTCTTCACTATTTTCCTTGGTTACGCTAGTAGGAGTATCTTGGATTGTCAAAGTTGTTCTTTTCTTCCTACTTCTCTTTGTTGAACTCCCCTCAGGCACTTCGGGAGGGTCTTGGAAGAAGTTCCTAACTAGGAATTTTTCCCATGTATCTTCCCTCTCTTTCAAATGATTTTCAACCAAGATCTTGATAAGGACATGATGGTAGAGATGTGGTTCCACATCATCTATATTCTTTTGCACAGTAGTAGACATTTTTCTCAAACTATTCAACAAGAAGTAAGGGAGGTTGACAGTTTCATTCTCCAAGAAATTCATTAATAATCTGATATGATACATATACATGGAGCCATACCTGCTCTCGCATGTAATGAATTTCTAAATGATTAAAAGCAGACTACTCCACTTATCTTTTAAGGCTGAAACATGAATCCCTCATTTAAAGAGTGATATTTCCATACCTGGATTACAAAGAATGACCCTCCAGATTTTTTCATCAAAATCCTTGTTTTTAAACCATCTCTCTCCTTCTTGTTGAAGCTCTGTGTCTGCTGCAATTGATGATTCTGTCACTGGAAATTTGATGTCTCCAATTTCAAATTCTGCACCATTGAAACATCTTGCAAATGTTTTTGTAACCTCCTTGTGATGACCCTTGAACTTCTTAATGAACTGCAACCATCCTGCCTTCTTCAATGTGTTCTTAAGCTGCGGGTATCCTTCCATGAATTTAACTCCTTTGGGCTCTGTTCTCACTATAAGACCCATTCTTCCTTCTCACTGTCAAGACACGTCTGTAAATGACAGTTTTACGGAAGCAGAATGGTTATGTGAGAGGAAAATAGAAGAGGGCCGTGGAGAAAATCGTTGGTTACGAAATGGGGAGAGTACTGAGCATGAAATGGAAGAGGGTTTACGGAGTAGAAATCTGTGTAAACAAACAATGACATGAAGACTATAAAAACTGGTGTGCAAGCGTGGAGGCAGAGTGTCATTCGTGAAAATTTGTGAGACTAAACGGAGTTTGAGTTCATAAAAAGGCTGCGGAGTGGAACGTTGGTGGAAGAGAGCCGTATTCAATCAGCTCGCGTCTGCATGATTAGCCATTTTAACAAATGTAATGAAGGTGTACGACTAAGTATGAGTTAAACTCGGAAATAGATTATGAGACCGTTAGGATTAATGCAGAGGATATGGTGGAGTTAAGGCAACCATCAAGTCAAATCATTACACGTTAAGAAGCTGTGATTTACAAACTATACAAATTATGCTTTTGAAATGGTTTTGTCCATTCCTTGGAATCATACCTCTTTTCCTTTTGCTAACTTTGAATTGCCTGCCTTTGCAGGTGCTTTTCAGGTGTTGATGTCCTCAAAGATCTTCTCCTTCCATACCTGCATCTTGCTTTTATTATTTTTTTGGCTAATCACTTGACTGTCACTGTAGAGTAATAGGATTAACTGCAGAATCAACAATCAACTGTGGAATCAGAATTTAGTTGCGGAATTGAAAAATAGCTACGAAAAATGACAATGTGAATAACATATGACTTGGCGAATGAATGGAAATGAAAAATGATTGTATGGATGATACATGGAAAAGTGAATATGAAGAAAACTGAAAGAAATTTTATTGATGGTATGTGGTGGCGAGATGGAGTGAAATGAAATGAATTGGAATGAAACAAACTATGAATGAAATGAGAGATTTTTTTGGAAAATATAGGGTGTCAGAATCTTCTGATTTTTTCCCTGTATTTTTTGTATAAGAATGCCAATTAGTGATTGGTTTTCAAGCTTATACATTTATTAATTTTTTATATTATTTTTTTTAAATGATGATGAAAAAAAAAAAAGACTAGGCTGGTGGAGAAGAATGATTCTTCTTCACCAGCCTCATTGCAGAGTTATCTTGAAAGATTTTGATAAACTCTTCCTTTGAGATTGACTTCTGATAGATCTTCAATCTCTGACCATTCACAAGGAGAGGAGTTTGGTGCTCATCAATTGTCTTGATTCTTACTGCTCCATTACTAAAAACGTTTTCAATCTCATATGGCCCAAGCCAATGAGTCTAAAATTTACCTTGAAAATATTTGAATTTTAAATCAAATAGCAATGCCCAATCTCCTTCTTGAAACCTTTTGTCCTTGATGTATTTGTCATGCCACTCAGCTCTTTGCTGCTGAACTAGATCAGTTCTTTGAACTGCTTCTTGTCTGATCTCATCTAGTTGATTCAACTGCTCCAGTCTATGCTTTTGAGTTTCTGATAGATCCATTCCCAATTGAACTGCCATCTTGAAGGTTTTAACTTGGAACTCAATGGGGAGCAAAACTTCCTTCCCATAAACAAGTTCATAAGGAGTGTGTCCCATTGTGTTCCTCCATGTAGTTCTGTAGGCCCATAAGGCTTCAGGAAGCCTTTCTGCCCAATCTCTTCTATGTAGATGCACAGTCTTGGTAATGATTCCTTCAATTACTTTATTTGTGGACTCCACTTGACCATTTGCTTGTGGATAATAAGGAGTGGATTTCTTATGCTTGATAAGGAGTGGATTTCCTATGATTTCACAGTTTCCCTTGGAACACCAAAGCAAGTATAAATATCCTCATAAAGAAAATTAACTACTGAATTTTCATTAAAAGAAAATAATGCTTTGGCTTCTACCCATTTAGTGACATAATCAATGTATAACAAGATATACTTTTTCTACTTGAATGGAGGATTAATAGGTCCAATAAAGTCTAAAGCCCATTTTCCAAAGGGTTCGATGAGTACCTGAGGTTATAATGGCATGTCATTTGAGGGGGTAGGTTTTCCTACCCTTTGGCAGCTGTCACACCTTTTGACATATTGTTTTTCATCTTTGAAGAGGGATGGCCAAAAATATCCTAAAGAAAGGATTTTATAAGCTGTCCTCTTGTCAGCAAAGTGTCCATCGCACGGTTCATCATGACATGCTTTGAGAATATCAGGCATTTCATATTCTTTGACACATCTTCTAATCACAAAGTCTGGCCTTGTTTTATACAATTCGTTAGAAATCCATGAATATCTTGAACTATCCTCAATAATCTTTCTTCTTTCTCTAGGAAATAAATGTAGAGGTAGTTTCCCTGTACCCAAATAGTTAGCCATATTTGCAAACCAAGGAGTTTTAGTAGTTACTGCAAATAAGTATTCATCAAGAAACTTATCCTCTATAGGAGAGTCTTCTTTGATATTCTGAATCCTAGACAAGAAATCAGCAACTGTGTTTTGTTTCTCAGGTCTATCTAACACAACAATATTGAATTCATGTAAAAGTAGGAGCCATCTTGTAACTCTGCCATTAGTAATAGGTTTGTTCATCAAATATCTAATTGCAGAATGATCAGTATGAAAAAAAGTTTCATAGCTTGTTATATAATGTCTGAACTTATTAATTGCATGAACAATAGCTAATAACTCTTTTTCAGTCACAGTGTAATTTAACTCAGTGGGAGTCAAATTTTTACTTGTATAGTAAATGGCATAAGGAATCAAGACTTTTTGTCCCATTACAGCTCCTAGAGCTGTATCTGAAGCATCGGTAGAAATATGGAAAGGAAGTTTCCAATTTGGTCCTCTTAAGATAGGTGCTTCAAATATTCATGTTTTCAAGGCTTCAAATGTTGATTGGAAATCAGGATTCCACTTGAATTCACAGTCTTTTGTAAGCAGTTTGAAAAGTGGAGATGCTATTTTGGTAAAGTTTTCTATAAATATTCTATAATACCTAGTAAATCCTAGAAAACTTCTAACATCTTTTTGACAATTTGGAATAGGTAACTTGGAGATGACTTCAACTTTGGATTTGCCTACTTTAATCCCATCCCCTAAAATGTGATTTCCAAAAACAGTACCTTCAGTAAACATCATAAAGCATTTTTCATGGCTCAATGAAAGGTTTGTTTCTTTACATCTTTTAAGTACTTTTTCCAAATTTTCCAAGGCTTCTTCAAATGTATTACCATAGACTATAAAATCATCCATATATACCTCTACACAATCATGGATGTAAAAAAAAAAAAAAAAAAAAAATTCCTAGTACTGCTCTTTGGAATGTTGCAAGTGCATTACATAATCCAAAAGGAAGCACTTGGTAGGCAAAAGTTCCCCATGGACAAATAAATGTGGTTTTATCCTGATCTTTAGGTGCTACCTGAATTTGATTATAACCACTAAAAGCATCCAAAAATGAAAAGTACTTTTTGCCTGTTAATGTATCTAATACCTGATCTATAAAGGGCAAAGGAAAGTGATCCTTTAAGGTTGCTTTATTCAATTCCCTATAATCAATGCACACCCTCCATTTACCATTATTTTTGGGCACTATCACCAAGGGAGAAACCCATTGGCTATCTGAGATTGGGTAAATGAAGTTTACATTGAGTAATTTTTGGAGCTCTTCTTTCACAATCTCCCTAAGATTTGGATTCATCATTCTCTGAGGTTGTTTGATTGGTCTACTGTTTTCCTCAATATAGATATGATGGATGCAAGTCTTAGGGTCAATACCTTTCATATCAGTATACTACCATGCAAATGCAGCAGAATGTTTTTGTAAGATTCTAGTTAGCTCTTCTTGTTGTAACTTTTCCAAGTTTTTGTTGATATTCAATGTTCTACTTGGAAAAATTTCATCTGCAGAACTGCCAAACTCTTCCATAGAGTAGAGAGACATTTGCCTTGATGACAAGTATTCAATATCAAAATCTAACTGAAATTGTGTGTGATCATATTCTGAAGATGTTTCAAAATTTTCTAATGTGTCCAGGGTTTGACTATCTTCACTAACTTCAGAGAGAGTAAAGATAGGTTGTATAGCATCTTCATCATCGACCCATTCATTGTCTCCTACTTCTGTAATTGCTTTTGCGGGAGGATACAAAGTAAATTTCTTTGTTGAACTACCATCAGAAATGTACATGTCACCAGATCTACAACTAGTAAAAGCATCAGTTATGGCTAGCCAAGGTCTTCCTAAGATGAGTGGGTGCCCTCCTAGATTATTCTTGGGAGTCAAAATCATGAAATCCACTGGATATTCCCAAGAATCCAAGGAGACCGAAATATATTCTAGTACACCATTTGGTTTGATTACTGATCTATCTGCAAGTTGTAGTAAGGTAGGTTTGAAAAGAAGATTAGGAAGTTTAAGTTGTTCCATAGTCTCTCTACTCATAATGTTTATAGCAGCCCCTAAGTTAATCAATGTATTTGGAATTTCCATTCCATTTATGTGTGTCTTGACAATTGGACTTCCTGGATCCACATATTTCTGCATGGTAATCTTTCCCATCATGATATCTGCGATTTTTTCTACCAGGTGGATTCTTTTTGTGTCTCTTGGTTTCCTACCTGGTCTTTTGATACTCAACTCCTTTATTGTTTTTGCTAGAATAAGAATTTCTCTAATGGCTTGTAGCAAGGGAATCTTGATGCAGACATTCTTTAATTCATCTAGGAAATCATAGTCAGGCAACAAGATTTATTTTTCCACCCCCCTGTCAATTTGTAATATCTCAGGAAAAGGAGGTGTGGATGTAGATACAGGTTGCTCAACTATAGGAGTTGTGTGGATTGACTCTTTTTGTTTTTCTTTTTGAATGGTTGGGTTCTGAAGGGATACTTCTTCAAAACTTTTATTGACTTTCAGAGAATCCTCCTCAGAAGCATCTTGCTCTTGAATATCTATAGAATGTTTTTCCTTTTCTAAAATCCTACCAGATCTAAGTTGAACATCGTTAAGATCTAGAGGAACAATCATGTAGGTAGAAAATTGTTGTCCTTCTACCATGTAAGCATTCTAAGGGTTTTTGTTGTTGGGATTTGGTAATGGTTGGGTTGGTAGTTGATTTGGCTTCTGTTGAAATGGACGCAAGAGTTGAGGATTTTGATTTTGTTGAGGAGGTTGTTGTTGTGGAAATGGTAATGAAAGTTGTGGTTGTGGACTTTGTTGTTGGTTTTGTGGGGGATGATAGCTCTGATAAGACGGAGGATATTGATAATATTGAGCAAATATCCCATAAGGATTTTGTACCCCTTGTGCCCATGATTAAGATTGATACTGATTTTGAGGTTGAGGCCAAGGTTGTTGCCAAGAATTCCAATTTGGTGAGGGTTGAAAATTCATTGGATTGTTGAATCCTTGATGTTGTTGCCCTTGCCAAGGTCTTATTGAAACAAAGCAAAGAGGTTCTACAGAATTTGGAACTACTTCCTCTTGAAAGATAGCTTTAAGACCTGGGATTAAAGGACAATCCTTGGTCTCATGACTTTTGGAGAAAATCATACATGTTTCTACAACTTTTGCATCTAAAGGACATTCTCTTAGAGCATGTTTCTTTCTACATTTTGGGCAAAAGATGGCTAAGGCATCAGCTTTTGTTTTCTACTTGTTTTGAATTTTGAGGGTGTCTAGCTATTCACTAAGACTCCCTAGAATGTCAGTTTTGAACTCATCAAGCATATTGCCAATTTCTTCCCTACTTATTGTCCCAGTTGCAGATTTGTTTGCTCTAATAAGAGAATGATCTCTAGGCCTTTTTCCAGTTTTAGATTTTCCTCTTGAGAGATGGAAACATAGTTCTGTTATGTCACTTAATGGAAGTGGAGAGATGTCTCCCTTCCCCATCATGTTTAAAATATCTATCCATTCATCTCTAATGGATTTCAAGGTTTCCTCATCTCAATTGTTCATTTTTTCTCTCTTTAAGTTGTATTGAAACCTCTCAAGCAAATCCTCTAAGTTCTCATCTTCTTTTTGCATCATTTTGAATACCTCATCCTTATGATTGGTAGGCATACAATAATCCAAGTATATATCCAAAAATTCCTGCCTCATATCATTCCAAGTCCTAATAGATTCAGTGACTAATCCAATAAATTATTTTAGAGCAGCCCCTTTCAATGTTGAAGGGAACAATTTGAGTTTTTGATAGTTTTCTAAATAGTCATAGGTTCGGCATAAAACTTCAAACTCAAATAAAAATGTTTCAAGATCCTCATTTTGCAATCCATAAAAGTTTGGGGGGACAGATGGTGAAATGTTTTTCATTGTTGTATGGGTTTCCTCATCTACTATAGGGAATCCAAATGAGTTATCTCCTTCCCTATTGCCTCTACCTTCTCCATTGTTACCTCTACCTCCTCCATTGTTTCCTCTACCTCTGCCTCCATCTTTCTCTACCATGATAGTTTCCTCATAATCTTTTGGCTTTTCTATTAATGGCTGATGAGAGAGAGTTTCTACCTCCTCTTCTTCTCTAGCTAATTCTACTTCTTCAACTGCAATAGGCTCCCTTATGGAGGTGAAGAAGGGTTCTTCTCCTAGGTCAGATTTAGTAGATAGAGTGGGAGAATCTTCTAATTCAGTTGTTGCCACTTGAATTCCAAGAATCATAAGGCTGGAAGTATGAATCTGGGATGGAGGTGTATCTTGTCTATTCCTTGAGAGTTGGAGTTGTAAAAATCGAACTTTTTCCCTTAGCTATAAACCTTCCCCTAGAATCTCTTTCTCTATGCATGTCATTTTTTGTTTTGTTTTTGGTGATTTTCATTGGGCTAATAATTCTTTTTCTGATCTTCCAAATCACATTAGGTGCAAGAGGAGAGCATACTCAAGAAATTATTGGACTAATAATTCCTTTTTCTGATCCTCCAGATCACACTAGGTAGAGGAAAGCATACTCAAGAAATTATTAATTTTCCTTTTTTTTTTAATGTAAGAGATAGGCTACCTAGTTATGCTTCCCCGGCAATGGTGCCAAAATGTCTAGTCAATTTAGTATGTTCTAAATTGCTACATAAGTTATCAATCCGGGAGTTGTAAACTGATGAAGTGTATTGCACTGTATGTGCTAGACAACTCTTTTCTTACCTTACTGTTTTCACTTTTATCTTGTTTTGGGGTTTTGTTCTGTTGGTCTCCTAAAGTGGTTTAATGCAATGGAAATCCTAATCTGTTGTTAAAGCAAAAGTTTAAGAATACTTTTCAAAGCTCAAGTGTGGATGTGGAGTTGAAGAGAAGGCTTATCCTCTTGCTTCTTGTGATAATTTCCAAACTTTTAACTTAGGAGATCTTAAACATGTTGTCTACAAAATCAGAACTTGAATGAGAGTGTGAATATGCAGCTATATAAACCAAACTAAAAATGAAGTACTGAAAATGAGATTACTATCTCTACTGTTCATTCTAATTGCAAAATTGAAATCTAATAAACTACTGCAACTTAAACCAAAAAGTAAAGAAACTGGAAACTAATGGTTAGTCAATGATTTCATCCATAATCACAACATTTCGCCAATTAACTTCTAAAACGGGGTTAAGCTAAAGGCTTCAGAAATATCATCATATGGCATGAAAGAAATGACATCTAAATTATCTAATTGCACACTAATGAAAGCAAAGCCAATTACTTCATCTATAATCACAATATTTCACTAATTAACTTCTAAAACGGGGTTAAGCTAAAGGTTCCAGAAATATCATCATATAGCATGAAAGCGCTGACTTCTAAACTATCTTGAACAGTAAGCAAATCTCATAAAGTAAAATCATAAACAACTGAAATTGAAAAATTACACTAAGAAGCTCGAGCATGACCAGACTTAATGACCTATTATGAAGTGCACCTATCAGTGTTAGTAAGAAATGTGACAAGCTGCAAAGACATGTACAAGGTTAGAATGATTAAGATCATAAGAAAAACATGAGAAATATACAATTCGAATGAGAGAAAATATACATGAAAACTATACAAAAACAAAAGAACGACCTCAGCTACGCAGAGGCCCTCTACACAACATTGGACTAGCACGCTGTTACTTTAAAACACGCTCAAACAGCCATGTGAAAAACATAGTTTTGTATTATGAAACAGAGTAATATGTCTCTCGGTTACAACATAGCAAAATAACACTATAACAACAATATTAAGAACATCCTATTTGTGTTGCAAAAGCTTGTATTTATAGAGAAAATGGATAACTGTCTCTCAGAGGAATTTCTTCAATGATAGATATGTGAACATGTCAAAATCCGAGGATTCAACCTCTCAGTTGCCATGAGCAGTAAGTCTATGCGAGGTGGTTGTTGGATTGCATTATGTAGATGGCATGCAGGTGGCAAAAATGGATCCACAAGTTCAGGAACGACTTCGAGCTTCTTTTACGTGCAAGAACAGAGTTCTAGTTGGCATAGAACTCTCCGTTGGCCTCCCTTTGACTAGGACCTTTCCTTCTGAATCTGGCTAAGTAAATAGGACCTCATCCATGTATGGACAATTCCTAAGCTGCCCATGTGTCTCATTCCTCCTACTGACACCTGTAACCTATAAAACAATGGAAATGGCTGCGGAATTGCCAGTTAGCTGTGGAAAGTGGCTACATTCCGTAGCTGATAAACAAAACCTAGATCAAATAGCATACACAATGATATAATTTGAAAATCACTTAAATACACTCCTGAAATCAACATGTAACAACTTTTGATAGCTTAGGATGCACTTACATCGGAAAATAGAAGAGAAAAGGTTTCAGAAAATGCTTGGAAGAGAGGTAGTTTTGGGGCTCAACAGGGGGCATATTGGTCGTTGGATGGGATGGATCAACAGTCAGGATGTTGGTCAGGCGGTAGAGGACGACTAAGGTGATCATGAACGAAGGCCATTGGATCGGGAGAGATGGACGGAGGAGATCAATCGCTGGAGGCCTAAAGTCGTGGTGGGAGCGGAATAAGTCCGAGCCATCAGATCTCAGACGGGTAGATCGGACGGCTATCAGGCGGAGGAGGTGCTCGAAAGATAACGCCTAGGACGGCACGACTATCAGGCGGAGAGGCTTCATTTGAGCTAAAATGGTTTCTATCAGGCAGTCATCGGGCAGTAAGCGGTACAAGTTGGAGTCTGCCCGATGCCATTCATTGCACGCCACGTAGCAGGGGAGGAGAGAGAGGAAACCGCTTTTATCAGGCGAGTATCCCTCTTGCTTGTTGCTCACCCGAAATCATTGTGAACCGTCAGATATGATGGAGGAAGATCGACGGTTGAGGATCATCGTGCAAGTTGATTTGATTGGCTAAGCGACAACTGTTGGATTGAGTTCAGATCAACGGTCAAGATCTAATCATTAATCGTAGAGGTGAAGGGTTGGCGGACAGTGCGATGGAACTACGATACGCCGATGCGCGATTAAGTGATGCACCATAGCCCTTGGATTGGCAAATGAAATGGACAGCGAAGATCAATCTGATCGGAGATCGGAGAATGGAGAGCGCAGCGGAAAATAGATGAACAGAGAGCGGACCTACATTTATTTATGAGCGTGGGTGTATAATTTTTAAAGTCCGGCTTATGGCCAAAGTAGAGCAAGAGGGGACGTAGACTATCGGAGCTGAAACAGGCAACATTTCCATAAAAATAGCAGCACTGCACCTCAGGGCTAACACTGGCTCCTTTTGGGGATGAAAGCCTCCCTGTGAGGTTTCAAAAACTGCAGATTACTGCCTTTCCAGCAACAACCAAAACAAACTTATCTCCTAGTGTTCCATTGGGCATGGATTTTATTTGCATAAAAAACAAAAACTGAAAAAACCTATTACAATATTAAGGCCTTAAAGCCTCATATGACGTAAAGTTTCAAAAGCCGCCCATTGACTGGGCCATCAAAAACACCTTCCCCCTCCAAATTGTGCAAAATGAACGTATTGTTCATCTGAACTTGAGCAATGACAAACGGTCCTGTCCATAAGGCATAAAATTTACCATGGTTGCCCTTATTTTCCTTTAATGCATCCCATTTGAGAACCCAATCACCAACCTGAAAACTGTCCATTTTTGCCTTTCTATCAAAGGTTTCTTTGATTTTCTTCTAACGAATTCTTGACTTCTGAACCAGTTGTTCTCTGATTTGTTGTAATTCAACCAAGTTACTCATTCTCCTCGCCATGTCGTTCTCTTCATCCTATTCTTCTTGCAAGAATTTGGCCACAGGGAGAATCAGCTGGATAGGAAAAACAACATCAGCACCATAAACTAGGTTAAATGGAGAATTTCCTATGGACTTCTTGTTGGTAACTCTGTCAGCCCATAGTGCAAACTTCAATTTGGAATCCCAACTCTTTTTGTTGTCCTCCAACAGTTTTTTTATTATCTTTACAAGACTCTTGTTAGATGATTCTGCCAGGCCATTGCCTTGAGGATAATATGAGGTAGAATGCACCAATTGAATGCCTATGGATTCACACATGTCCACTAATTCTTCTACCCTAAAAGCTGCTGCATTATCAATGACTAGTTTGGTTGGGAAACCAAATCTAGTGAAAATATTCTCATTCAAGAACTTTATGAGAACCTGATGATTAGCATTTTTAGTGGGTAGAGCCTCAATCCATTTGGTGAAATAATCAGTGGCTACCAAGATCCATTTGTGATGGCCACTGGAATGTGGATTGATCTCACCTATGCAGTCCAAGCCCCACTGCTGGAAGGGACCATTGACGTGTATTGGCTTCAAGGGCAGAGATTTTAGTTGTTGTCTTCCTGCAAACCTCTAACATTTGTCACAAGATTTCACAAAATAAAACACATCAGAGAACAGAGTAGGCCAATAATACCCAGCTCTCAGGATCTTATGGGTTGTGGTTTTCCAATAATGACGCCCTCCACAGATGCTAGAATGGAACTGGTGCATGACTTCCACAGATTGTCCTTTGTCTAGACATCTCAAGAGGATCCCTTATGGGTCTTTCCAATAAAGCAGGTTTTTATTAATGCAAAATTTGATCTAAGCTGAATGGCCTGGGCTTGACTTGAGCTAAGCCCTCGAGGGACTTCTAGCTTCTGCAAAAAATGAACTACGCTGGAATACCATTCACAGGTGGTTAGATTTTCAGCCAAATACTGATTATGTTTTTGCTCTTCTGCTGCTTCCTCTGTCCGCTCACCACCTGAATTTGAACCTATGCAATTTATGTCTAACAAACTGCAATTTTCCTCAGCCATAATCTTAGCCAAGCCTTGGCCTTTGACAAGCTTGGTGGGATTCACCTCTATGTTGAACTCTATGAATTTTGCAATCCATTTAGCTCTCTTTCCATCAATATCTCGCTGAGTTAGGACATCTTTTACTGAGGCTGAAGTTATATACGCAACCACTTTGGAATGCAAAATACAAATTCTGAATGCCTTTAAAGATTTTATGAGAGCATAAGCTTGTTTTTCAATAAGGTCGTACCTTAGTTCAGCGTCCCTCAGAGTTTTGTTGAAAAAGGCCACAAGATGTTCTACGCCTTCATCGTTTTTCTGCAATAGAACTACCGCAAGTGTATCATAAGAGGCAAAAGAGAAGATATGAAACTCCCTGGTATAATCTGGGCTGATTAGAGTGGGAGCTTCCATGATAGCTTGTTTGATGGCTTCAAAAGAGCTTCTTGCACCATCTGTCCATTTTATTTTTGATCCTTTCTTCAACATGGAAGTGATGTGCTTCACTAGCTCTCCAAAGTTTGGAATAAACCTCCTGACAAAGTTAATCTTTTCCAGGAATGATTGAATGTCCTTTTTTGACCTTGGGATGGACAATGTCTGAATTGCTTGAACTCTCGCTAGATAGATCTTCACACCTTCAGCAGAAACAATATGTCCCAAAAGCTTTCTTTCTTCTAGAGAAAACTGTGACTTCTTTGGGTTCACAGAAATTCCAAACCATCTGCATTTTAGAAACACCTTCTTCAAATGCTGCAAATGGTCCTTGTGACTGCTGGAAAATACTGTTATGTTGTCAAGGTAAATAAGGACAAACTTCTCCTTCTCTCCCAAGAAGTCTATGTCCATGGTCCTCTGAAAAGTAGCCATAGCATTCATCAGTCCAAAAGGCATCTTGGAGTACATGAAAGTGCCCCAAGGAGTAGTGAAGGCGGTCTTTTCATGATCTTTTGGATGTACAACAATCTAATTGTAACCTGAAAATCCATCTAAGAAAGACATGACTCTAGCCCCTGAAACTTTTTGCAACAAGTGTTCCATCTTATGCAGGAGGTAGTTGTCTTTTTTAGAGCATTTGTTCAGATTCCTGAAGTCAACACAAAGTTTGATTTCTCCATTCTTCTTTCTTACTACCACAAGGTTAGCTATCCACTTTGAATACCTTAGGGGAACTACGATCTTGGCATCCAACAGCTTCTTGGTTTCCTTTTCAATCAAAGGCAATAAGAGAGGGCTGATAGGTCTTAATTTCTTCTTAAAAGGGATGATGTTATTCTCCAGTGGAATCTTATGCTGGATGATGTTGGTGTCATAGGTCTTCAGATCACAGTACTCCCAAGCAAAAATATCAGCAAATTGTTTTATCAGGGTGCAATACTCGGAATTTTGGGCAGAAGACAAGTGAGTGGACAGATTTATGTACTTTGGATGGGTTGGACTCCCTACATTATGTTTATGAACAACATACTCATTTTCTTTTTTGGTAGGCTTATAAGGTACATCATTATGATCAAACAGTTTCTCTAGGGGCACCAATCCTTTGGGTATATGGTTACTATGCAGTTGAACAATGTTGTCCTGACCAATCTCATCCTTTAGCTTGGACTGGTTGCATTCTTGAATGGTTTCATTTTCTTGGTCAATGTGCATTTCAGAAAATTCATCAATGACTTGTAAAAACCTATTAATTTCATCATCATCTTCAAAAAATTTCCAGTATTTGACATTGTCAGACAGAGATGGTCTATATTTCACCTGAACTTCATAAGTCAATTTAGGAGGCAAAGGAGGAATAAACATCCTAGCAGACACAGCAAGGGAATCAGTAAGATGGTTCTTCATTATCGGGATGTAAGAAATGCTGAAAATATTAAAAGAGTCCTTGAGCTTCCATAACTCATCTCTGTATGCTTTTAGCCTTGGATGCTTTGCTTGGAAAGTTTTGTTGACCTGCTGAATGATAAGGTTTGCATCTCCAAACACCTTCAGACCTTTGATACCCATTTCTTTAGCAACGTTTAAGCCCAATATCAAGGCTTTGTATTCTACTATGTTATTTGTGACCTGAAAAGTTAACTTGAAAGATAAATGAATGCGTTCTTGTGTGGGGGACACAAGGACTACACCTGCCCCTGCAACTTCCTTAGAGCAAGCTCCATCAAAGAACATGTCCCAAATTTGTGGGCCTTCTTCCTCTGTGATCTGGCAAACCGGTTTCTTAAGCTACATGGAGGCCAACTGGGATTCTTCAATATGAAGAATATAGGCTCCAAAGTCAATGTCAACAGAATAGATGGGATGATTAGTGGGATTCCTTTCATCACTGATTATATAAGCCAACTAAACTTCTCTGTATAATCTCCTACTCTCACCTCCAAAAACTGGGACAGTAGCATAGGACAAATCATTTTGCAATGTTCCACCTAATCTCTTGATCCAACCTCTGGAGAGAAACATGCCAAACTTGGGGGGTACATCTGCTACCACAATATCCATCACCATGCTCTTCATGGGCAGTTGAGACAAGGTGATGGCTAGGTATTTGATTAATCCCAAACATTTCACTTTTCTAGAGTCAAAAGAAAACATGTCATGATAAGACTTGGTAATGTCAAGACCCCACTCATCCATGACAGCCTTGGGCATTAGATTATGGCTGGCTCCTATGTCTAGAAGGTAGTTGTGAAGGATTTTGTCATGAATAGTCAAAGAGACATAGAATGATGGGGAGTTGTCATCACAATTTTCGATCATTGGGCTGAGAATGATAGCTGGTTTGTCATCTTGCAGATTTACATAGTCAGTGGAGGCTAGGATGGCTTTAGGCTCAAGGGCCTCCAGGATAGATCTCTTAAAGGACTCATTCTTCACTAGTTCAATCATAGGTATAGGTATGCTTAGCTTCTGAATTTCTGATTCAAAATTGAAAGGAGAAGGAGACTTGTCAAGGCCTCTTACCTCATGAGCTAGAGCTTTGAGGATGATGGGATCAACTGTCGATCATTTCTTCTTTTTAGCTTGCTATACTACAGGACAACAGCTCTCTGAACAGGAGTTTCCTTGGCATTATTCATCTTTGACCTCAGATCATATCTATGTTGATCATCAGTTTTCAGAACAGCTCCACCATCCCACTCTTGGCTGATCTGGTCATTGAAAAATGACTTTTCATAGGCAACTGAGGTCAAAAAGGAGGCACTGCCTTTGTCTTCCAGACAATGGATCTCATCATCTTCTTCAAACTGCTCTTCTTCCATGACTAC
>APFE030118108.1:106397-152587 GCA_000404065.3 Pinus taeda
TATCATATTTTACAATATCTAAATAAAATTTAAATTTGCCAATACATATGGCATACATATCTACAAATGTGTTTTTCATACCATTTTTCCAATTTAAAAAACTTATCCACCTTTCTTTGCACTTTTTGGGGCAATTGCTAGTAATATTTAATGATAAATAAAATAAAAAAATGGAAAACTAAAATCCAAGTCCTACTTTGTGTGATCATAAAATCTAAGATCTACCAAAAACAATTCTCAATTTTTTTAACACTGAAGGCCAAAGGTTTCGTTATGGGTATTCCAGCTACAAACAAACCTAACATATTTCGTTATTATATTTTAAAAATATAAAAAAACAATCGAGAATGTTTTTAAGATAATATTTAATTATAAATGGGCTATTGATGATGATGATGATGATGATGGTTAACGTCCACTAAGACCAAGAAACAAATTATTTAGTTTGGTTTAAGATTTTATTCTTAAGAAGCTTGAAGAAAAGCTGCCCGAGCTCACTATAATTTTGACATTGTAAAAGGCTAGGAAGGTCAATATTGCGACAAAGATTATGAAACTGAGATCTAATGTGGTTGTATGCAGGGCACCCTAAGAGGAAGTGGTTTTCATCCTCGATGTTCCTATTCTCACAGATATAGCAGATCCTTTCCATCCACGGTGTTTTAGGAACTGCCCAACCACCTGTTTCACTATGGAGCTCATGAGAGTTTGTTCTAATATTCCCTATATTAATTTTCTTCTTTGAGCTAGTTAAAACAGAGAGATACTTTTGATCTTCTAGGGTGGCATTGATGACCTTCTTATAATAACTTAATTTTCTTTTCGCTGCTAAATCTTTCTCATACCACATTTTTATTTGAACTTAGAAGTAACAATATTTTTAATGTTATTAATGTTTTTCAATGCATCATTCTCATTCATCTCCCAATGGTTTAACCAGGCCCTCGTGTTTTTATACCACCCCGGCTTGAGCCTTAGGTGGTTTTGGCTGGAATTTAAAGCTAGTTTAGGAAGTCTATGATCTCCTATATTATTGAGTTTGTGCTTGTACAACAGAAGCCTAGTCATAGCTAGGCTCTCGATAGGGGAAAGACCTATTTCTATAAGGAGAATAGGATAGAGTGTATTGCTTTTAATTTTTAGGTTATACGTTATAAAACGCTTCTGGATTTGCTCAATCTTTCTCTAGGATTCTCTAGAGATGCTGCAACCCCAGACCTCACATCCATATAAGATAACAAAAGTGACCAAAGTTTCAGAGAGGAATTTTTTTTTGGTAGATCTTAGATTAACCATTTCATATACATTTTTTTAATTAAAATAAAAACAATGCTTGGGGAGAGGGAGACTATAATATTAATAAGAATTAAATGAAGTTTTAAAGTGTATAGAAATAATATTAAAATTAAAGAAATAGAATAAGAATATTTCATTAAAATAAATTTAATTATTCTTATTTTATTCATATAATTAAAAATTTTAAAAAATTAAATTAAGAATTTAGATATTTTTAAAATAAAATTTAATTATTAAAATTAATTAATTAATTAAAATTTAAAATTATATTAAAGATTTTTAAATTAAATATATTTAGGATAAATAAAATAAAAATAAAAATAAAATAGAAAACTAAAATCCAAGTCCTACTTTGTGTGAATCATAAAAATCTAAGATCTACCAAAAACAATTCTCAATTTTTTTGATGCTGAAGGCCAAAGGTTTGGTTATGGGTATTCCCGGGACAAACAAACCTAACATATTCTATTTGATTTGAAACGCCACGCGTATATTTATATTTTTCAGCGCTACTATGCATCCACCACCGCAGGTTATTCATTAATATAAATATAAATAAAAAAGTCAGAACAAAGGGTCGGAAACCGGGAGTTGCCCGGACGAGTTGGTAGCCAGAGAATGGATGTTGCTGGAGAACGCCATGGAAAAGAAGTGCCCACAGCCTGGAGGCCACAGAAAGTCCAAACACATCGACCGAAAGATCCACATTATTTTAACTAATTACGGGTGGAAACTTTTTTTTTTGTCAAAGATATACATTAAAATATATATACTTTATACTTTTCGCAGAGAAACATTTGCGTTTAATTTAGAGAAAAAGACACTTCAGACCATCACATGTAACAGTGACGTCCTGGAATGAGAATTTCTGCGAAGCTTATTGATTCAAATCTTCTTTTGTAAGTAAGAAAGTACTCTGGCATCTTATTCTGAAAGTCGATCACTGTGCCGCGAGGTCGCTCAATGAAGTTACACGGTACATTCCAGCCATATCCTTCATCCAGATCAGAAGGTTAATTTTTTTCACAGCTTGTCATGTAAGTATATACCAATGTTTCTTCATTGAGATCTGGCGGTTAATTTTTTACACAACTTATCATCTAGCTATATGTTACTGTTTCTGTTTCCTAAAAAAGGCTCTACTGGTTTCTGTTTCCAATAAGATTTTGTTGGGTATTTTTCGTTTACAATGGGAAAATACCAAAACCAGACAAACAAACACCACAGAGCAAATGCTCTGTTTCCTTTGCTCTACTCCAGGATCTTTACCCTTAAAAAAAAATTCACTGAACAGAGTAATGCACCACCATAAAAGATTTCCTTTCATTAAAATAAATTCACAGTTAGACATTCATCCTCTTTGCTGTGAGGGATTTACCAAAAACAAGATTAAACCAAAACTCTGTTTTCACCTGAGAATTTACAGAGACATGTTCATCCTCTTTTACTGAGAGGGATTCACCAAGACATTTTACAAAACTTACTCTGCCTCCTATGAAATTTTACACCACTGTGTAAATATTTCATTTACATTCACTGCTGTGTGAAAAACAAAAACTTACAAGGATTTACCCATTTACCTTTTCACTTCTGTGTGAAACAATTCATGGTTTCACATACTTGCCCATGGTTTTTCTTCTTTCACTTCTTTGTCTTCTCCTGCACTGCTGTGCAATTTTTCTTCTTACATTACAAACAAAATCATTCTGCTGCATAAAACCTTTTTACATTACAAACCCAGAAATATTTATGCACTTCTGTGCATTTCTCCCCTGCAATACAAAATTAACTCTCTGTTCTTTTACGGGTGCTGCAGACCCTCTGTTTCATTTTCATATGCAATTACATAAAAATGTTTTTTACAATCCCCGTGGATTTTCTTTCAATGGCTGCCGCGAGCCCACATTACACATTCTCCCTGTGTGTTATTACAGGCGCGAACCAAACAAAACTTCCACCTGTATTTCCATTGGCTGCTCCAAGCTCCACACGTTTTTTTTTCTCCCCGTGTGTGATTACTTCACACCAAAAAAAAATTACAATCCCAGTGCGTGTCTTTTTTTTTACATAACAAAAAATGGGTCAACATTTTTTTTGTTTAAAAACATATATTAAGAAAATAAAATAAAACAACTTACGTTATGTTTTACCGCGCGCCCATACTCCATATTAATATGCCGTAGGAAAACATTGAAACCTTTACCAACCTCATGTCATAAAATTAATCATAGGTATGGTCCATTATATTACTCCATACAGCATTAATTTTCAACAGACCCCGTATGTACTTTGATGACTTTAACCAGCCGAGACATTTCAGACAATCAAACGGCGGAGGACAATCACTGTTGATCAGACGCATATCGGGAGGGGTTAGTGGACCAGAAGTTACCTTCCGATGGATTGTCAGTGCTGATGTCAGGCCAGCATCAGCGCTTGAACAACTGTCAGCTCCCAATTGCATCGGAGCTCGATGCACGGAAACAGCTTTGTGCGGAAGGGTGGTGCAATATGATCCTGCTGGTTTTGATTTACTGCTGGGTGGTTTTCTATCTCCGTTGACTGCTGACTGCGCGCCATTGCTGCTGGCATCCCGCGCACAGGAGAAATTACCATTTCCAACACTCCCCTTTAATTTCACCTGCTGGGCATTCAATCTTACCCAAACACTTCCTCAACTCCTTGACATGCTGCTGTTGCAAAAGAGTCTTCCTCTTAACAGAGGGATTCACCTGAAACTGTGCTTAAGAGCACCTTCCTCATGATAGAGGGATCCACCATAACAATGTGCTGAAAAACACCTTCCTCTTGACAGAGGGATACACCTGTAACTATGCTGAAAATCATCATCCTCATGATAGAGGGATTTACCTGTGCTTAAGAGCACCTTCCTCGTGACAGAGGGATTTACAATGACAATGTGCTGAAAAGTACCTTCCTCTTTAACAGAGGGATACACTAAGAACTTCACTTCCTCTCACGGAGGGATTACTGCCAAACACTGCTTTAGATGCAGTTTCAAAACAAAACATTCATTGCACTATTGTGCATACTCATTACCTTGTTCTTTTATGCTGCTGCTACTGCATATTCTCTGCTGCACTGTTGTGCCATCTTCTTTTCTGCGTCTACCCCACACTGCTGTGTATTCACTTGTTGTTTTGTCGCTCCACTTCACTTACATTTCTTTGCAAACTCTGCATTCTTCAAAGACATAATGCTCAATCTTTTCTGGAACAATTACTCTGTCCCACCTTACAAATTTACACTGCTGTGTGTAAACATTTCTTACATCTGCTACTGTCCATTACTTTTCATTTTTTTCAACAAAAAAAACTTCATGCTGCTGCATTTTCTTATTTGCATTGCTGTGTAAAAACACATTTCTTCGCACTATTGTGCTTCTCCTTCTTGCCATCGCGCTGTTGCCTTTTCTTATGCACTGCTGTCTATACTCATGACCATAGACTCTATCATCCTGAGTTTTTACTTGCTGCTGCGTTGCTTCTGCAATTTGCACTGTGGCTGCCTTTTGTTTCATCATACTGCTGTGTGCCCAAACACTAACTCTTTACTCTCCATTACTTACTCATAGAGAGAAATCATCCTCACGCTGGCGCTGCATTCTCCACACAACAAAAATAACACAAGCTGCTGCCTTTTCTTTTTACACCTTGCTTCACACAATTTTAGTTTTCATTCATTTGTTTACACAATGCACTGCTGTGCAGTTCCTTTCATTTTTCTGCTGCCACACATTATCATTCACCAATGTGCATTAAAAATCTGCTGTCCCTGTTTCTCTTTATGCATTTCTTTGCATGTTGCATTGCATATGAAGACATTACAATTTTTTTTACTGTTGTGTAATGTACTCACTCTGCTGTGAGTATGTTCTCTCACATTACATAGAAGGAAACTACCTTCCGTTGCTATGCATTTCAATGCATGTGCTCCATAACAAAAAATTCAAACACTGCTGTTTTATATTCTATCTTCCCACTGCTGTGAGGGTCTCCATGCTTTGCATGCTTTTCTCATTGCGCTGCTGCACTTCATATTTGTGCGCTGCCCCTTTTTCTTCTCTGCTGTTATGGCAGATTCAACTTCATGTTTTCCCTGGGAGATGGAGGTTTCCTTGATGTACTTCTGAAGCCTTGCTGCCTTGAGATCCTTTGATGATCACCATTGCCTCTTGCTTCTTTGACATCAGCTACATTTCTTCTTGGAGCTGATTTTCTACTTGGAGCAGGATTTCTTCTATGGCAGCCTTCATTTTTCTCCTTGCCTTTGCTGGAACTAGGAGCATCACCATTTCTTTCTGGCTTCTTCACATCTCCTTTGCTTAAAGCATTTTCATCCTTGTTTGAGGATTCACCTACATACCCAAGTCCTGATTTATCAGATGGAGATCTGTGATAGCTGAGCATGTCATCCAAAGCTTGAGAGCTCTTCATGATTTTGTTCATCCCCTCAACCTTCTTCCTGAGGAGGACAATCTCTTCTTCCAATCTTTCACACTCAGTATTCTTCTTTGCAACTTGTTCCTCAGTTTCTTCCTTGCTACGAGTAGCTTCAGCTGCTGCTATTTTAAGAGGGATTATATCTGTCTTCATTTTGGAGATTTCTGCTTGACTGCTCTCCATTTTCTTCTCAGCTTCTTGTGCTTGCTTCTTGGCTTCTTGTACCTGCTTCTTGGCTTCTTGTAGCTCAGACTTAAGGGAGGAGACCTCTACCTTGTACTGTCCAATCTCTTCAGCAAGTTTGTTCACTCTCTTGTGCCTTTGTTCAAGTTGAATTGACAAGGCATCTTCCTGCTTCTTTGCTTTATTCAACTGATTTGTCATGGACATGACTTCTTCATGATGCTTCCTTCTGCTTTCATCAAGTTCCTTCTTAAGCTTGGCAAGCTCTTCATCTTTTTCTTGCACTTGAAGCTTGATGAGGTCAACCTTCTCATTTTCAGCTTCTATGATGGGTTCAGAATTTTCTTCTTGACTGATGGTCATGGTCAGTGCTCCCTTTGCATGAAGGTCATGAAGTCTGTCCCATATATCCTTTGCTGATGAATATTTTCCTAGACTCTTCTTTATAGAATGAGGCAGCCCATCCAAGATTATCTTTGCTGCTCTTGCATTGTATTCCTTGGACTCTCCATCCATTTTGCTATCGTCAATCACTGACTCCCAAATTTCAATGTATTCAGACTTTAAGAAAGTTCTCATTTTTATTTCCCATATATCAAAGTCCCCATCAAACTTTAAACCCTCAAATAAAATGCTTTCAAATAGATTGCCTTCTATTTTAACAGAGGAGGGAGACACAACCTTAGGGGATTTGGACACTTTCTTCTTTGACCTTGCCATTCTTAACTATTTTTAAAATTTTTGACTGTGTTTTTAAAACCACTGACTGTTTTTTTTAACAGCAACTCAAAAACTTGAGAAATACCTGAATCCCTTTGGCTGAAACTTCACACAGCTGGAGAAGCTTTACTGCTGCTGCAACAAGGGTCTTTCCTTCAGCTTCTTTGACTCTTCAAAGAGCATGAACCTGCTCTGTCTCTATCAAAGAGCCTGGACTAGCTCTGATACCACTGTGAGGTATTTTTCGTTTTCAATGGGAAAATACCAAAACCACAAATACCACAGAGGCAATGCTCTGTTTCTTTTGCTCTACTCCAGGATCTTTAACCTTAAAAAAAATTCACTGAACAGAGTAATGCACCACCATAAAAGATTTCCATTCATTAAAATAAAAATGACTGATATACATTCATCCTCTTTGCTGTGAGGGATTTACCAAAAACAAGATTAAACCAAAACTCTGTTTTCACCTGAGAATTTACAGAGACATATTCATCCTCTTTTACTGAGAGGGATTCACCAAGACATTTTACAAAACTTACTCTGCCTCCTATGAAATTTTACACCACTGTGTAAATATTTCATTTACATTCACTGCTGTGTGAAAAACAAAAACTTACAAGGATTTACCCATTTACCTTTTCACTTCTGTGTGAAACAATTCATGGTTTCACATACTTGCCCATGGTTTTTCTTCTTTCACTTCTTTGTCTTCTCCTGCACTGCTGTGCAATTTTTCTTCTTACATTACAAACAAAATCATTCTGCTGCATAAAACCTTTTTACATTACAAACCCAGAAATATTTATGCACTTCTGTGCATTTCTCCCCTGCAATACAAAATTAACTCTCTGTTCTTTTACGGGTGCTGCAGACCCTCTGTTTCATTTTCATATGCAATTACATAAAAATGTTTTTTACAATCCCCGTGGATTTTCTTTCAATGGCTGCCGCGAGCCCACATTACACATTCTCCCTGTGTGTTATTACAGGCGCGAACCAAACAAAACTTCCACCTGTATTTCCATTGGCTGCTCCAAGCTCCACACGTTTTTTTTTCTCCCCGTGTGTGATTACTTCACACCAAAAAAAAATTACAATCCCAGTGCGTGTCTTTTTTTTTACATAACAAAAAATGGGTCAACATTTTTTTTGTTTAAAAACATATATTAAGAAAATAAAATAAAACAACTTACGTTATGTTTTACCGCGCGCCCATACTCCATATTAATATGCCGTAGGAAAACATTGAAACCTTTACCAACCTCATGTCATAAAATTAATCATAGGTATGGTCCATTATATTACTCCATACAGCATTAATTTTCAACAGACCCCGTATGTACTTTGATGACTTTAACCAGCGGAGACATTTCAGACAATCAAACGGCGGAGGACAATCACTGTTGATCAGACGCATATCGGGAGGGGTTAGTGGACCAGAAGTTACCTTCCGATGGATTGTCAGTGCTGATGTCAGGCCAGCATCAGCGCTTGAACAACTGTCAGCTCCCAATTGCATCGGAGCTCGATGCACGGAAACAGCTTTGTGCGGAAGGGTGGTGCAATATGATCCTGCTGGTTTTGATTTACTGCTGGGTGGTTTTCTATCTCCGTTGACTGCTGACTGCGCGCCATTGCTGCTGGCATCCCGCGCACAGGAGAAATTACCATTTCCAACAGATTTCAATCCTTCGCAATTTTTAAAGATTTTTTTTCTCCATTAGAATCTTAGTTTTTATCACCTCATTGCCCAATATTTCTGATTTGTTGAACTTTAAAAGTGTGATTTCGAGATTTTGATCATATTTTTCCAAATGCATAAGAACATATGTTTTCAAATTCTTTTTCGACCTTTTAATTCTTTTATTTCAACTGAAACATAATATTCTGATAACAGTCCGCTATGGTACTACCTACCTACCTATTGATTCATACTATATATATATATATATCTTTATTGGATCGTTTTCTTAATTTCGGTCATCTATTCTATTATAACCATACATATATTCCAAAAAACAAATAGTTCCTCAAAAGTGGATAATTTTTTTTATAAGTAGTTTTCAAGCATTTTTTTATTCAGAATCCCACTGGGCCCGGTCAATTTTGATGGCGTCTATGTCTGTAGGATTCCCGAATATATATTCCGAGAATTTACAATCGACTTAACCTCAAGTTCACCGTTCCTTAACAACCCCTCTCTTGATAGAAAATCAGCGATTCAGTTCTGTTACCTTGTAAATATCGAGTTTTAGCTTTTAGTATATTGAAGTCTAATGGCAATGTTTCAGAAATCTTAAACTTTTCGTTCCATCCGGTTGAAGCTTAGGTTTACATCACTTCATGCGTGCGTTTGAATCTGCGATTTGAAGGCTTCATTTATTCGTGAAGACAACTGATGTTTCGCGGCCTTCAGCGAAGCCCATGGATCTTAGGTTTCCAGTTTTGAATTTGCACGGGATTTATTTAAAAAGATTTTACTCAACAGAGCCTTCTGAAACCTTTTAGCAGCTTTTAGCGTTTTGAGATTCTCGCTAAAGGTCTAGCGCGCATATCAGAACTTTCATGACCAATGAATTATGTGTTACTCTCTGAACAGTTTCTGATGATGTCATATTGGCGAATCTTATTGGATTACTTTCCCCTATCTTTTACATTTAGGCTTTTGCCAATCTTTGGCCGCAATGCTAGAGATTATATTTCCTCGTTTCTTGAAGTTTTCAGGTAAAAACGGTTGTTGCTTTTATCGGTGGTCTAGACGCTGATGTCAATCCTTAGCAATTTTTTATCATTTTTTTTCTCCATTGGAATCTTAGTTTTTATCACCTCATTGCCCAAGATTTCTGATTCATTGCACTTTGAAATTGTGATTTTGAGGTTTTGATCATATTTTTTTGAAATTCACAGGAACACATGGATCTGAGGTTCTAGCTTTTACAGTTTAATATATTGACTGATCAAGCTTTACTTCTGTGGCTGTTTGTTGAAATTCTCAACTGAAAACAGCAATTGACGCTCGAGACTGGAGTCTGAGGTTCTAGCTTTTACCATTTAATATATTGACTGATCAAGCTTTACTTCTGTGACTGTTGAAATTCTCAACCGAAAACAGCAATTGACACTCGACTGGAGTCTGATGGCAATGCTGAGCATTTAACGGTATTAATGGCAAGGGTGACAATATTTCGATTCGTTTCTTCGACGAGAAAGCCCATTGTCCGTCATGCTGTGGTTTTAATTTCTCAGAAACAAGGACTTGATTCTTTACTTTGATGTTCAAATTTTCGTTGCTGTGATATTCAAATTTTCTCTTATTTTTTTCATATATGTGGGAAATATTTACCTTAATTCAGTTATCAAACTAGTGAGGGAGTCATTACTGATTGCTATCAATTAATGTAGATTTACTCATCATATTATCACCTTATTGAAATTATTTTTTGGTTGTACTTTTATTCTTATTAAATATTAGTGATTTTAAATGGTTAACCTATTTCCTTAAATCTAAAAAACAAACTCTTAACTAAATAAAAACAATTTTAAAACATACTCTAAACCAAAATCTTTCCCACATCTTTCCATATTTATTTTTTATTAGCCCTACCTTGGAAGACTGCTACTTTTCTCCTTCAAATATCACTGAGCGCTCTAGCAGCAGGAGCAGGAGTTCAGGGCCTCGTTTCTGAGAAAGTTGTGAAAATTCTAAAGGCGATGCTATTTGGGTGGCGGCTGGAATGATTAGCCTTACCTTGGAAGACTCTGCTACTTTTCTCCTTCAAATATCACTGAGCGCTCTAGCAGCAGGAGCAGGAGTTCAGGGCCTTGTTTCTGAGAAAGTTGTGAAAATTTTAAAGGCGATGCTATTTTGGTGGCTGCTGGAACTTGTGAAGACTTTAAAGGCGATGCTATTTTGGTGGCTGCTGGAACTTGTGGTTATCGCATGCGTTTAAGTATTTTATGTTTTTTAACAGGTTCTTCAACTCCATTAGACTCTGATATAACATTTTCCCTTTCGTATGAATTAGAAAAGGGTTAATAAAATGTTTACATTTTGATAAGTTATTTTTAACTTATTTTTGTCTCTAAATTACTGAATAATATTTAATTTTAATGTCGCATCAAATTATTCATAAGTTTGTGGAAACTCCGTTTTCTTTTCGGAGCTACACATTAAAATATATATAAATTTTTTAAAGTGAAATTGAAAGGTAGTTCTCAAAAGTAATTGGTCAAAATACTTTAGACAACTTCTTGGGACAGAGCCGTACTCGAAGCATTTCCGCGAAGCTTATTAGATTCTAATCTTCCTTTCCAAGTAAGAAAGTACTCTGGCGTCAGTCGATCACTATGCGGGGAGGTCGCTTAATAAAGTGACAAGTCGCTCAATGAAGTTGCGCGTTACATTCCAGCCATATCTTTAATCAAGCTGCTGAACTGTTGTTTCCGGTATTCTTCTTGTTCCTCGCTAATGTGTTTATAACTTAAAATTCAGAACCTTTGGCAGGGAATTGTTGCGTGGCGGCTTACCTGGTTTCTTTGAAGTTTTCAGGTAAAACTGTTGTTGCTTTTATCGGCGGTCTAGACTCTGATGTCAATGCTTCGCATTTTTTCCTCCATTGGAATCTTAGTTTTTATCACCTCATTGCCCAAGATTTCTGATTCATTGAACTTTGAAAGTGTGATTTTTTGGTTTTAATCATATTTTTTAAAATGCATAGGAAAACATGGAACATGGATCTGAGGTTCTAGCGTTTACCGTTTAAAACTTTAATATATTGACTGATCAAGCTTTACTTCTGTGACTTTTTGTTGAAATTCTCAACCGAAAACAGTAATTGACACTCGAGACTGGAGTCTGATGGCAATGCCTCAGAAATCTTTATTTTTTGTTCCGGTTTTTGAAGCTTTAGTTTATATCACTTCATGGTACATTATAGATAATTTGCGTGCGTTTGAATGTGCGTTTTGAAGCCCTCTTCGTGACAAATGATGTTTCACGGCCGTTAGCGAAGGGCGTGAATCTTAGGTTTTTACTTTTGAATTTGTACTAGATTTTAATTGATAAGGTTTTATTGAATAGCATCTTTTGAACCTTTGAGCAGACTTTCAAGCGTGCATATCTGTACTTTGATGGCTAATGAATTATGTGTTCCTCTGTGAGCAGTTTCTGATGACGTCTTATTTGCGAATCTTACTCGATTTTTTTTTCTATCTTTTACCATTATAAGGGTTTTGATGAGCTTTGGTCTAGAATTGGGAGGGTTTGGCAGGGTTTAATAATAACTTCTTTATTTAAGTTCAAGTTTTATTGACATGCATTAGGTTTTAATTAATAATAAGGTTTTACTGAACTTTTAAGCAGATTTTATCTGTGTGAGATTAAGTGTGCATATTTGAACTTTGACGGCCAGTGACCTCTCTAAGTAGTAGTTTCTGATGACTTCTTATTTGGAGTCTTATTTGGGAATCTTATTTGATTCTTTTCCTCTCATCTTTTATAAATATAAGCTTAAAGCTTTTGATGAGCTTTGGTCGATTGTAGCAGAGGTAGTTGGGAGGGTTTAATGAAAACTTCTCCACCCAGGTTCAAATTTTATTGACATGCATGATGTTCCTTATGAACGACTTTGTACTCCTTCATTGAGAATTTCTGTAATATTCCCTTTCTTGATTTAGTCAAAATGGACAGAATCTGTTAAAATAGGGTCATTAGAGAGTCCATCAAGCCTATAAAAGGGATAGAAACTAAGCATTTGATATTTATCGTGTTGTGTTTTTCTTGAGAACTTGGTGTTTTGATACCAAGGACGGAAACGGTGGGTGTTATTTTGTCTTGTGGATCCATCCGGTTCAAGTTCCAATGTTATTTTGTCTCGTGGATCCATCCAGGTTCAAGTTCCAGTTTTATTTTGTCTCGTGGATCCATCAAGGTTCAAGTTCCAATTTGATCCTAGGGACGAGAACCTCGTGGGTGTTATTTTGTCTCGTGGATCCATCAAGGTTCCAGTTCCAGTTTGATCCCAAGGACGAAAACCCAGTGGGTGTTATTTTGTCTCATGGATCCATCCAGGTTCACTATTGTGTTTAATTGTATTTGTCTTCTCATTTAGTTCTAGTTTGATTCCAGGGATGAAAACCCAGTGGGTGTTATTTTGTCTCATGGATCTATTGTGCTTAATTGTATGTCTTCTCATTTTGATAAGCAGCCGTGCATGCCATTGTAGGGGCTTGAAATTTATTATATGGGCATGTACCTTTCCTTCAGTAATTAATATAAATAAAGGCTTCTTTGTCAGATCCAGTTGTTCAGTATTTTGATTACAATTATTTTTAACTAAAACACCTAGATGTGCCAAATTGATTGATTATTTTGTTGTTCAAAATATTACAATTTCTATGTAATGATTGTGTTAACTTTGTGCCTCTTCCTTAGATGTGCCAGATTGATTGATTATTTTGTTGTTCAACATATTACCATTTCTATGTAATGATTGTGGTAACTTTGTACCTCTTCCTTGAGAAGAGCAAGAAGAGGAAAAATCTTTAAAAACAAAAAAACACAAAACTTTTGACGAGCTTTGGCCACAATTCTAGAGATCATATTTTCTGTTTGTGACGCCGATCAATTGCTGATGATGTAGTGGGTGCAAGGAAGAGGAAGACTTTCTTTAGTTCTGCACAGAACTTCTCTGACAGAGTGCAATAAAAACTTAACTCCAATAATATTACAGACATTATAATTGCGGCACTAATTCAGAGAGGCAGCTGTGAGTGTAGACAGCGTGATATCTTAAGTGGACAAGCTCGGAGGAGGGGACAACATGGTGGATACTGCTAAATGTCAAAACTTGAAAACATATGGCCGTGATTTGGTTGAAATTGCTGGGGAGCTTGATCCTGTCATTGGTAGAGATAAAGAAATCCAGAGAGTTATTATGATTTTGTCTCAGAGGAATACGAGCAATCCTGTGCTCACTAGAGAGCCTGGTGTTGAAACGATTTCCGTGGTTGAAGGCGTGGCACAAAAGATTGCCAGGGGGGATGTACCGAGGTAAGTTCTTCTGCATATATTATATGCTTCGGCCGCTTGCAACTTTTAGTTTGTAGGAAGGGTGCTTGTGCACGTGTACAATGTTTCAGTGGATTTTTGGTTGCAAGATTATTTTCAGCTTGCAAGATTGACAGAGAAGCTAATTAGTTTTGTTTTTCAAATGGTTTTACACAGCAATTTGCTAGGTGTAAGGTTGATAGCCTTGGATATGAAAGCCCTTGAGGCTGGTGCCGATTGCATGGAATTTACAGAGCGACTTGAGTCTGTACTGAAAGAGGTGGAAGATGCACAGGGAAAAGTTATTCTCTTTATTGACGGAATTCTGGGTACCCGTAAGAAAACCGCGCTTCGGTTATGTATGATTAAACACTTTGTTCAACCAATAATCATATATGTTATTAACGTAGATTAAGGATTATTCGAAGCGACTGATTTTAGGGTTTGGTTGTGGAATAATCCAGTAAAACCAATGCTTGTTGGGGGCCAACTTAGGTGCATTGGAGCAACTACTCCAAAAGAGTACCATGATTATGTAAAGAAAGATGCTTCAATTGAGCGACGATTCCAGCAGGTGAGTGCTTAACCGGGTTATACAAGTATTGATTTGGCTTTTTTGCATTTATAGCGCTCTGTTTTAATAATTTACTACTATTACTATTTTGGGGCAGGTGGATGTGGCTGAACCTAGCGTGACTGATACCATCAGTATCCTTCGTGGTTTAAAGGAAAAGTACGAAGTTCATCATGAAGTCAAAATATTGGACAGCGCGCTTGTAGTTGCCGCTCAATTATCAAGTAAATACATCAGTGGTAAGTTGTTTGTTTAGGTAAAATAGGTGAAATAAAATATTTTGTGTATGAATGATTCCCAATGGAATTTCAATTTTTTTTTCCTAAGTGAAAATGTGATGATATTTATTTGTTGAGGTGTATTTTTAAAATTTTATAGTTTTTTTTTTCAAATAAATTTTATTATTATATCTTTTCAGTTACCTATTTACATTGTATTTTTTTATATAAAAATATTCAAAATAAACATTATAATGTAATGAAAATTTTGTGTAATTTGTATTAATTTTTTTTACAGAAACGGGTAGTGGATATATTAGAAACTTGGCCTTAATGCCAAAGAATGGATAACAAAGGGTGAGTCTAAAACGATAAGTGCCAAACAGCCTTGCAAGACCGTGACAATTATGATTAGCTCACATCGTTTCTTAGCTGCAACTATGTGATCAATTTCAGAGATTTTCCCAAGTTTGTGGGTACAAACAAACTGATTTAACAGAAAGCAATAAAACATGACAATGTTATAAATTAAGGGATTGGTTTCCATATTTCTTGTCCGCCTCTGAGCAGAGCACTAGCCGAAAGAAGGGCTGCTTTGTTAGCTTCAGTGTCCGCCTCTTTATTATTGGCTCTCAACACATAATAGAATTTTAAATTCTGGAAAGCATCACCAAGATCTGAAATTTTGTGAATCAACCTTGCTAGCCTTAGGTCCTTTGGCTTAGAACGAGTCACCATAGTATTAATAATAACTTGAGAGTCTCCAATAACATTAACTTCCCTGATGTTAAGCACTTTCAGCATCTTGAGTCCTTGATAAAGAGCCAAAGCCTCTACTTGGATGCTGGAGGCAATGCCCAAGCCCCAGGCGAAACTGTAAATCCTAGAACCAGCTGGGTTAAATATGACTCCTCCAGCACCAGCGCTTCCAGGATTGCCCTTAGCAGCCCCATCAAAAAATAGAAACTCCCTCTGATGGTTTGCAATCCATCCCTGGAGCTTGTTTGTTGTAGCCCTTATTTGCCAAGCTTTTGGGAGGGAGATGCTCTTTCCCAATTTTTGGAACTGCAGAACGAGCGAAGAGCCCCAATTTTTGTCTTGCTGAGAGAGATTTAAATCATCTTTGTGGTCTCTCAGGCACTCTTTTAACTGACGTTTAATTTTCACTGCCACTAGCTTGACGTCCTACTCATGGTTTCTGAAAATCCTTTTGTTTTGCTCAAGCCAGATCTGCCAGCAGGTAATTTTAGGGAGGATAAACCAAGCAGCTCTAATAATTTTGTTTTTTAGAGGAGGACCAGGGTACCTTTGCAGCCATTTGTCAAAAAAATCAGCAGTGGAGGAAGGCAACTCGAAGCTAGAACTCAAAGTATTCAGCAGCGCGGACCAGATCTGCAAAGTGAAGGAACATTCTAGCATCAAATGAGAAACGCTTTCCTGATTTACCTTGCAAAGTCTGCACCTTGAAGGGCCGTGGAAGCCATGCTTCTGCAGATTGTCGTCAGTCAAGATTTTGGAGTGGCATAACAGCCAATTGAAAAAATCAATTTTTGGCAGAGAGGGGTGGTACCAAATCCCTTTCCAAGGCTTTGGATTCCTAGCCACATGGGGGTGCTCGCACAGCTTGGCGTATCCCTGAGTAATGGAATAACCACTAGCCTGCACACCCCAACCTCTAGAATCCCTGCATCACATCCGCGATGGGGCCAATCCGTGAAGCTTGGAGAGCAGTTCCTCGCGTTCTATAGCCAAATCTGGGGGCGTTTCAATTTTCCAGCCAGCCCAGCATGAGTCCTGTCAGGCTGAGATATCCCACAAGGAATGCATTCCAGCATCGTTCATCCAACTGCACAACGCATGGAGAGAGGGACAATCTCCCAACGGCTTCTTGTTCATAATTCTGTCTGTCCAAAGGTTGATCCTTTTTCCATTGCCAGGGACCCAAAAGGCATGAGAATTTATAAGCGGACAGGATTTTGAACAGAGCTTCTGGAAGGGCAAGTTCAGGAGCGACAGAGGATGGTCTAAACAGCGAGAATGCTTGCCCTTAAAATATTTTTTCCAAAGAGCTATATGTGCCCAGCCAGGGTTAGGAGCAATAATTCTCCAAATGAGCTTAGCTCCCATGACGATATTTTGATATCCAAGATTTTTGAAATTCAAGCCTCCTTCCAAGAGCGGTTTGGAGATGGAATCCCAGCTGACTAACGAAAACTTTTTCTCATTTTGCCTGCCCCCCTTCCAAAAAAATTTCCGAATGATCTCCTCCATTTTTCTGAGAATCCCGGAGGGAGCAAGAAGAACATAAAACTAAAATAAGGGAAGACTGTTAAGCACAGATTTAATGAGGACAGACTTACCAGCAATGTTGAGCCAGGAAAATCCCCAGGCAAGCAGCTTGTTCTTGAATTTCTCCAGTTGGGGGAGCCAATCTCTGCTGAAGGCTCTTTTAAGAAAAACAGGAAGGCCCAAATACTTGAAGGAAGTCCAGTTTGAGGACGTTGCGAAACCAAAGGTTCTGGAAATGGAGTTGAGCATGCTGGAAGTGGTGTTCTAGCAATAGATATGGCATTTTCCATTGGTTAAACTGCTTCCCAAAATCAAACAAAACTCATCCAGGACTTCTTTAAATCTGGAGGCTATAAGCACAGAGGCAGCTCCCAATAACAAGGTGTCATCCGCAAAGAGGGCGTGGTTGATGTTTTTAACACCTCTTGTTATACAGAGCCCAACAATTTCCTGATCCATCATTTTTTTTTATCTAAATAGAAGCTGAGGATAGAGGCTTGAAGAACAAACAAAAGGGGTGAGAGTGGGCACCCCTGCTTAAGCCCTCTCGTGGCTTTGAAAAAATCAGCTGCTCTGCTGTTTACTAAAGGAGCGATCCAAGGCTCCGAGATGCAGGCCCGAATCCAATTTATAAAGTTCTCCCCAAATCCAAATTTGTGTAAGACTTTTAGAAGAAAACTGTGCTTGACTCTATCAAAAGCATTTGCTAAATCAAGCTTGACAACCATACCTTTGTCCTTGCGACTCATACTTGAGTGGATTGCCTCTTGGACCAACATGTAGTTGTCCACTATCTGTCTCCCTTGAATGAATCCTCCTTGGCTTTCCGGAATGACTTTGGGGAGGATGAGCTTAATTCTATTAGCAATTACTTTAGTAATCAGTTTATAACCGATGTTACAAAGTGATATCGGACGAAACCTGTTGAAAGTGTTGGCTCCTTTCTCTTTGGGAATGAGAGCAAGAAAAGCAGAGTTTGTGCTGCCTCTGATTTTTTGGCAAGCTTGGGACTTGATAACCATTTTGTATAGGTATTTTTCCACAATCTGCCAGCAAGATTGGAGGAATCTGGCTGTAAATCCATCTGATCCAGGGGCTTTGTCCGGGTCCATGGCGAAGAGGGCATCCTTGACTTCATTCTTAGTGACTTTAGCTTCAAGAAGATGATTCATTTCAACAGTAATCGAGGAAGGAACCACGTCAATCATATCAGAGCTTTGGTCCAGATTTTTATCAAAGTGAAGGGAGGCAGCTTTTTTGATGCTTGCATTATCTTTATGGTTAATAGTGCCATCTTTGATTTCGGAAATGGCATTGGTAGATTTCCTTGCCTAAGTTTGTTTATGGAAGAAAGAAGAGTTCTTGTCCCCTGCTTTAAGCCAAAGACTGCGTGACTTAATTCTCCAATACTCTTCTTCTGCAAGACAAGCCTTGTGGAAGTTTTGCTGGAGCTAGGCTTCTTTGTCTAGAAATTCTTTAGTTATATTAGCTGTTTCAGCATGGAGGTGGTGATTTTCCAGACTGCGTTGAAGGTTTTTTCTTTCATTTGCTGGATTGGGCAGAGTTTTGACCCAGCTTTTTAAAGCCCTTTTCACTCTTCTGAGCTTCTCCTCCCAGACAAAAAAGGGGGAGCCTTTTACCCGCTGCATCCAGATGTCCTTAACTAAATGCATGAAGTCTGGTTCATTAGTCCAGAGCGAGCTGAATCTGAAGGGGATTGGACCGAAGTCAAGCTGAAACACTAGTTCCAGCTTGATGGGTTTATGATCTAAGGTGCTGCAAGGGAGAATATGAACTCTAGCCTCTAATCCAAGCAGAAGAAAAGAGCTTTGAATTAAGAATCTATCCAATCTAGCAGCAATATGGCCAGGACCAATTCTTTTGTTAGTCCAAGTGAACTTACCAGATTGGCTTGATGTCCAGGAGGTCCCAGTCCTGCATAAGATCCTCTGCCCATTCCCTTGCCGGATCTCGAACAATGCTGCCTCCTCTCTTATCTGCTGATAAGAGAGTAAGATTGAGATCTCCTGCTATGATGGTATTCTCTAGGTTAACTAGATCTGCTTGGGTTCTTATGGAGTCCCAGCAGGCCTTTTTTTCCACAGCATTCACAGGGATGTACATGTTGAAGAGGCTGATAATCTCTTTTGAGTCTAAGTGCTGCAATTTAAGAGCAACCAGTGAGTATTGAGGGACTCAGAAACAAATGAGAATTTGCTAGCATTCCAAAGAGTGGCCAGCCCTCCGAAAGCCCCTCGAGCTGAGATAGCTTTCGCCTCACATTTGTGCCAAAGTTTCTTGCTTGCCTGAAGGAAGACGGAATCTTCCAGTTTGGTCTCCTGGATGAGAAGTATGTCAAGAGTTTCTATTCTTATTAAACTTCTAATGGCTTCTTCTTTGATTCTGCTCCCCATACCTCTACAGTTCCAGGAGACTATCTTCATCATTTGTATTTCTGGTTGGCTCCCTTGGAGCCTTGGGGCTAGTTTCTTGCCATCTTTGCTTTTGATGCTAGGAGCTTCTCAAGGGTTGGCTGGTTGCCTTGAAGCTTATCCTTAAAAGTTTCCTGCTCTCTTTTTTCCCGGTCTGATTTGCGGCCTCTTGTGGATCTCCTTATCGAAGCTTGGGATTCTCCTATTTCCCCTTCTTCCTCTAAGCACTCCGATTCATGCTCCTCTTCCTCTGTTGCGATAGTGTTTCCTTTGGAGATCTCAGCCATTGCTAAATCTATTACTGGAACACCACTCTCAGCTATTGCCTATGTTGCTGGAACACCACTTCCAGCTTGATCAACTCCATTTCCAGAACCTTTGGGGGTGCCTTTAGAGGGAGGGGTTGATTTTTGATTTTTTGGTTCCTGAGTTTCCTCTATTTGCGAGCTTAGAGGGGCAAATTTGTTTTCTTGATCCTTTCTGGGAGGGGGTTGCAGAGGTGGGGCCTAAGGACCTCTTCCATTTGGACTAGCCTGCTTTTGGGTTTTCCTGGCGCGCTTGACCTGATTCCAAGCTTCTTCTTTACCTTTTCTGGTTCCACATTGGTTGAGCAACCTCTGGCGAAGTGCCCGTAGACATGACATTTTCGGCATTTGAAAGGCAGCTGCTCGTAGTCCAGCTTCTGCAAATGGGACCAGCTTCCTACTTTGATTTTGATGGCTTCCGGGAGACCCACCTCTAGATCTACTTCTACGCAGATACGAGGACAAGCATATTGATCTTTGTTGTTTGCCCTATTTATGAATTTCCCAAGGGCATTTCCAATGTGTTTCAGCGAGTCCCAGTTCCATCAATGGATTGGAAGATTAGGAAGTCTGACCCAAACAGGGACAGCCGAAGGGACATCGACTGCAGGGTCGAAATCCGACGTCCATCTGTTGAGGTACAGGCCCTGGGGGCGCATGAAATAGGGGCCATTCTGGAAGATCAGGTCCTTGTCCTCCTTTGAGGTGAATTCGAAAAGGAAAAACCCGTGTCCTAAGAAGTAAGAGGTGACGTTGCTCTTGATCAAAGGAGCCCAGTTCCTGTTTACCCAGGACTCAGTGGTCTTAGGAGAAGGCCATAGACCGGTGAACTGGTCCACAAGAGCCCGCTTAGCTAAGGAGAGGGCAACTTGAATCGGGGTCTCTGGTGGCAGGGAGATTTCAGGAATGTCTTCCAGCCTCTTGACAAACTTGGCTGCTTTGCTCTTCTTCTTCTACGGCAAACTGGCCAAGAGCCGAGAGAAAGCTTCGGTAGATGAGGGCAGGCCTGCCTGGGGCGAGCTCGGGACCTCCATGAGGGTGAGACCGGCTTAATCGTCCTGCCCAGCAGAAGACGGGCGCTCTGAACCACAGAAGCTCAAAAACGAACGCTGAGAAGGGGGGACGAGGGCCCAAAGCCATGGGCCGCGGAGGCGCCAGGGCGTAGCTAGGGTTATGGCTGCGCCAGAGCTCGTGCAATCTCTTAGAGTATTTTAAATTCTGTGTAATTTGTATTATTAAAACAAAGTGTGGTGGAATATTTACATAAGATATATTGGTAATAAAAATCTAATAAATATGTAAAAGAAAAATTAGTTTATTTGAATTAGATTTTATAAATCTGAAAATTAAATTTTTTTAGAATTTTATTTTTTTAACTGAAATATGATAATTAACATGTATCAATTTATTGGAGCTAAGCAAAGAAAATTAATTGAACACAACTGACCCAAAGAGAAGTTCACTAGCCACCTAACACAATAAAAGCCTTCAAAATTGATGAACTAGAGCAAACCCATTGGAGTAGAGTCCATACCTAGTAAAACTCTTGTAAACCCAATCTAATGAAAGAGGCCCAACACTTAGTAAAACCATTAAAGTTTTATAGAGTAAGGATGAGCCACAAAAGCTAAGCAAACCCAACAATGTTAAGAAAAACAAAGTTGAATGAATTAACCCCTCAAAATTAACATAACATAGAATGAATAAACCCCTCAAAATTAACATAACATAGTTGAATCACAGGAGTCGAACAAAAAGAAAAACAAAGTTGAATGAATATACCCCTCAAAATTAACATAGCATAGTTGAACCACAAGCATTAAAAAAAAACAAAGTCAATTACTCTACAAATTAACATAACATAATTGAACCACAAGGGTTGAGCAAACCAAAATCATTAAGAAAAAGTTGAGCAAACCAAAATCATTAAAAAAAAATGAAGTCAATGACTCTAATGAATTATAAGAAGAAATTTCATGATTTATGAAAATTTTAATATAAAAAAAGCATTATTCAAATTCAATGAAAAGTTTGCACGTAATTAAAGAAAGAAATTGATGTACATAATCACTTATTACAAGTAATAAGAAGCTATGATGTAAAAACATGGAAGGATCTTAAGAATCTCACGACAAATATATTTTGAATTTATTAGTAAAACTCTTGTTAACCCACTATCAAAAAGTTGGCCCAATACTAAGTAAAGCCACTTGAACCATTGAAGTAGAGCCAAACCCAAGTAGCACATTTAAGGAAAAATAAAGTTGAATGAATTCAACCCCTAAAAATTAATATAACAAGGTTTCAACTACCAAAGCAGAGCAAAACCGGACAACATTAAGAAAAACGAAGTCCAAGACCTCAAATGAATTGTGGGCCATGTCCGAATGGATGTTGAAACCCAAATTTGGTAGTTTTCGTCGTAGGTAATAGGTATTTGGCTTGGAATTTGGAAAAATCGGACAAGTACAAGTCACATACAATTAATTTAATTTTTTTAATTACTACCTTAACAATTAGTGATGACATGGCACCTCCCTTGACAAGTTATGTGTTATATTAGGTACTCGAATTTACGACAATTATTAGACACACTTAAATGTCAATGTGAGGGTTTGGAATTTTACAAGTAGTAATTGTTGATGTGTCAATTTAATGTGTGCATGTCAAATACGGGTCTCGGAACTAAATACATGTTACAGGTCGTCAAATTCTAGGCATGATTCCAACAATAATGTTCATTACGATAATGAACCCAATCACTAATCATTCTTGTACACTTCATTATTATAATGTGTAGTTTTTAACCCTGTACAGAAATTACCTGCATACGAATTCTAAATCACAGGAAAAAATAAAAATGCGAGAGCATAACACATAAAACACATATACATAGAGATTTCCCACTGGATCCCAAAACCGGGACTACCAACTTGATTTTTTAACAAATTTGTTAGTTTTCGTCGTAGGTAATAGTATGCATAATTTATACATCGGAAAGCAATCACATACAATTGACCGAAATCCTTATCGCTTCCTTAACAATTAGTGAGACATGAAACCATCCGCGTGCAAAAGTTATGTGCTAAATTAAGTACACAAACCATAGGTGGGTCCGCCCAACCTAACATAGGGTCCAAAACCAAAATTTTCCGGGGCACTGCCCCGGACCCCATAAAGTGGGGTTACGGGTACCCCTCAGATCCCCTGTTAACTATGTGGAAAGAATATAACACAACCCAACAATAGTGTTCATTACGATAATGAACCCAATCACTAATCATTCTTGTACACTTCATTATTATAATGTACCCAAACACCCTTGTCTAGTGTGACGTAGTGAGATACTTAGTAAAAAATTTCACTAAATTTTATAATTAAGTTTTGATGTGTAACTTTTTCATATGCCCATACATCTAATAACAGTGGGTGGAATTTATACAATTCTATGTTTTTGGGAAACTTGAAAGAAGGCAAATTAGAGCTTGAGGATACGCAGGATTCCAACATAAGCCCTAGAGTATTAATCGCATCCTCAACACTGTTGACTATCATTACCAAAGTTCTAAGCAAAATAGAGAAAAAATGGGAGTAAAAATGGGAGTAGGAATGTTGGGAGAATCATTTTCCAAAAACGTTTAAGAGTAAATTTGTGCTACTCATAAACAATAAAGTTATAAACAATAAACAATATTATTATGAAGGTAGAAATTCCATCCAAAATATGTTAGTGATTATATTAGAACTTGAAGGGAATCGCTTATAAATAAACAAGCAAGAATATTCAAATGACAACCTAAACAACAAGCATGGTTCCACCATCACTTATATTGGTATCCTCATCATTAGTATCATGCTACATCCTTTAAGCCCCAAGGGATAGTTCAATTGGTCGAGTTCCTATTACTAACTACCTTGCCAATTGGGAGGTCACGGGGTCAAATCTCCTCAACAACCTTGGGGTTAGGCCCGACCAGATAAGCTAGTCGGTAGATCCCTTCGAGTGGATCTGCTCGGATTATTAGCTGTAGATGTAGCAGCCACCCAGTGATCGTGAACCACAATTAACAAAAAAAAAAAAACATGCTACATCCTTTGCCTCTTTGTCAATTATCTAAAGACATTAGTAAACACAACCTAGTTTTGTGTCATGTCCCTTTCCAAGTGAAGGGTCATGTTGATTTGAAATAAAGAATATTATATCGAGGGTCTTTCATTGATCCAAAAGCTAAGTTTGTCAGAGCAAATGGTTTTATCTTAGATATCAATTATAATAATGAGGGCTTTATAAATTATGAGTACATCATTAGCGTGACGAAGGCCAAGCCTATTAATTTTTTAGCAGCGGGATGATAAAGAAACTTTAGGGAATTGGAGGCAAAATACCTCAACGCTGAGGGCCAAATATTCTTGTGCAGAGACAACAAACAAACCCAACAATCCCTATTTTATACAGACAAACATTCTTAGGTTTCCATGATATTTTGTAACCAGATTTGACATGAGATTCTTTCCTTCAATTTTAATAAAATAAATGTTGGGTTGCAATTACTTTATTTACTTTGCAAATGATGTTGAGGGCTTCTATTTAATTGTCATGCAAAATATTTGTCAGAAAAACATTGCCCTTTTATCTAGAGGCAAGTTGTTTGAATAATTTGTTTATCAAAATGGTTATTCATAAATTGTTTGACGAAATGTTTCAATGGGTTAATGGATAATGTAGTGGTTCAATATATGTTCACTGTTTGACGGAAGGCTTCCATGAACACTTTGATTATTGCACAAATTTAATTTGACAAATTTAGGGATTATTCTATCGGTTGATTGGGAAACCCAAGAAAGGGACATTATGTGGTATTAGAGATGTGCATCCTACCATCCTGAGGGGTGGTTAACAATGAAATCCAGATTGTTTAGGGGAGTGACTAGTACCCTTTCAAATCAAAGTAGTAGTATGATGGTGGGAAGTGTTGGCATTATTGTGTGCATGGTTCCAGCTAGCTGATGTTGGCATTGGTTCATGATGGTAACCTAAGTCACCTGACACGGGGATTCGGGATTCAAGTGTCGGATACGAACATGTTGACCGCCTGAAACAGGACACGTAAGGATACGTTTATATATATATATATATATATCAAACATAGATCTTCATCTATATGTAAGTTTTACAAAGTAACATTATGCATACAAATACAATTGTGACATAAATGATAAATCATAATACATATTCAATTCATCAATGATCCAATAGGAGAAAGACAAGACAGTGAGATAAAGATACTATAGTTTTCTCATTAAGTCATCAAAATCAAAATGTGTTACATAGGTAGTGCAATGCCAATGGCAAATAGAAATAGCAAATACAAAACAACTACAAGTATACAAGCCTCAAGGTAGTGGATAGCTCATGACTCATGAGTCATCAATCCTCATAGTCGTCACCCTTGAAACTCACTCAAAATACTCCCACACCATTTTCTCCTTGCTCCCAAACACCCACAACAAACCCACAACAAACTAAACAACTGAATGTGAAAATAGAATGGGAAATACACCTTTATAACATCACGCGAGTTCCTGATATCTAGATTCGTGTCTGAAAATTGGGACACGTTCTGGATTCAAGACACGTAGGGCCTGGGGGAAGAATCCAATTTCATAGATGGTAACTAGTTCAAGTTAGCATTGATGTTAGCGCTATGTAGTCTAGTTGATGCATTGATTCCATCCTTGTAGTATGGTTACAACTTGTTGACTTGGCATTGAGTTGGTTGTGTTGGCATTGATGTCAACCTTATGATGTCAATCTTGATGGTCAGATGGTGGCATTGGTGTGGTTAATGGTGTTTATGTTCATGTTATGATGATTTGTTGATGTTGCTACATATGGATGATGCAGATCTACATGTGATGGAGATGATGGCTCAACTGTCATTCATGTTGTTTATATGGCACACTAGTTGGGTCTTCATTCATGCTGATGGAGATGACTTATTGTAGTTGTATGTTGGTCTGAAGATGTTGTTGTAGAGATGCTACAAAGTGTGTTTAGATGGATTGCAACTTGTGTAGGTGTCAAAGGAAAGTAAAGGACTTATTGGCAGACAAGTCATCCTTTGTTTGCTGAACTTTTAGGTCAACTTGGCAGTGACACTTGGGAGACATGTTTGATCCATTTGCAGAGGTGTCAAAGACTGTGACAGAGCTTTGGAGGCATGTACAAGAGTTGGGGAAGGTAAGCAAGAAGTTGGAGGCAGTTCTGAGATGGATTTTTTGGGTTTTGACCATCCTTTGCCCTAACCGCACCCATGCAAGCTTGTGTGTGTGGTTGAGCTTCCTCGCGAAAAATTCTACAGATTCCTCATGCACATTGGATGTAATTTGATTTGGAAATATCAGAAGGCTTCTAGATTAATTGAAAAAGGTTTAAATTGTTTTGAAAATTCTTCCAATGGGTGTGAATGCATTTAGTGCACAAGTAGTGATAGTTGAGGATTGATTTCATCAAATTTGTGCACTCTTGATCATAGGCCAAAGGTGAATTTCGCCCAACATGTTTTATATACTTCATTTTTGTAGTTGGGTGAGGTTGATGAAGATAGTATGTGAGTGGGAAGGATGTAGAGAAGTAGAGGAATGCTTCAGACCTAGTTGAGGGTAGAGATAGATTTTGCATGAGTGTAAATGGCAGTGAATGGAGTAGATTGTTGAAGCAAAGATATCAGTGTCCAAATCAGAATTGAGGTTGTTGTCGCAGATATTTTATATGGAGATTTTTTTTTTGGAAGAGATGGAGACCTTGGTATAGCTCCAAGTTTATGACTCTCACATTTGTTTTGCAGGTGTTGCTAGTGCATTTGGCACATAGCCATTGTGTTTAATGTTGCTGATTGTATCATGCAAAATTCATATTTTGGAGTGAGGGTTTGATGTTTTGTTTGAGTACGAGTTGTGTTTTAGTTGTTCGTGATATTATTTAGTTTTTGTTGGATGGATTGTGGCCACTATTTTTCTGGAGTGGAGAGCATATGATTCTGGTGTTTTATATTTATTGATGGTGTCTTGCTATTGGAGATCATATTGCAGCGCTGAATCAAGTTGAGCAAAGAAGTCTTGTGATCTAATGTGAAAATATATGAAATGAGGTCTACATAGAGTAAAGGAGTAGTGGCTTCATGGGCGTGGAGCAGTGATTGTGAAGTTTCAGTGAAAGGAACAGTTTCTCCATCCAATTGGAGTTGGATATTCCAGTTAGACTTGGATTAGGATCATTGATCGTGGTGGCTTTCAGCAGATAGTAGTCTCTAGATCCGTATGAGAAAATAGTCTTCTGAGATGATCAGTAGAATCGAGTCTCCTGGCCTATGGGAGTTAGTTGATTGTATATGAGGTCGAGTCTGCTATATCATGGGAGTCATCAAATCTATGTCAAAGACATCATTTGCTTAATAGAAGATTTAGAGCAGTGCAGCAGCAGCAAGGGTGATTTTTTGCCTGGTGGAGGGTTTTCCACCAGATATCTTGTTTCTCGTGTGATGGTTTTTTTGGTTATGTTTTATGGTTTTATTGTGTATTGTTTCTCTCATGGTTGTTTGATTCAAGTGCTTACATTGTTTATATTCATTATTTTATTCATGTGATGATATAATGTGTTGTTGGTTAATATATGTGATTCAGTAAAGAAGTTTAAATGGTGTAAATTGTTAATAAGACACACTATTGATTCACCCCCCCCCCCCTCTCTCAATAGTGCTCAAATGTTTCCTACAAGAAGAATGATTGAAGAAGAGATTTTTATAGTAGGAGATCAACTTGGACAATTGTCTCCTTCCAAAGCTGTCCTTCTTAGCTTGTTGGAGAAGGTTACAAGGAAATTACAAATGGTGGGACAACCACCTTCTCAATTGACTCTAGCAGTTTTGGTTCTAGCAGTAACTTACTTGGGTGAGTACATGCTATTGTGGTATAAAAATAGAGTTAAGGCTTGTTTTTCATTATTGTAAGAGTGAATTTTTAAGGGTTGCAGCGCTTAAAAACCCTTATAAGAGGGATATAATGCATAAAATATTTCAGCTGGTTATTGGAAGCTTCTAGGGGATAGATCAAATGGACAATCCATCTTTTTGCAAGAGGGCCAAGATTCTAAAATTAATGGCAGACGTAAGGTCATGTGTTATTATGCTTGACTATCATTATCATGATCTTGTTTTACAATAATTTCATTATTTCCTTGATGCTATCAAAAAATACCATGGAAAATCCATTCATGAGCACATGAGAATCATCATGGGTACAATTATTGATGGCTGTGATGAAAGTGATGTTATTTTGTAGCCCATCATATCTTATTATTGGTTGTCTAGAATCAAAAGTAGGTCACTTCTACAACTGCTTATAACTTGGTATAGGATGTTTTCAAACATCATGAAGGGAAGCTAAATTGTTGCTTAATGTGGAGTTGATAGGGTTCAAACTACAAGAGATGTATGAGCCTAGAGTGTAGATTCAATCTTATATGGTAGCCACAACCCATGAGGAGGACAGTTGTTTCACTTCACCAATCTCTTCTACAGGACTTTTAAATGACAACCACTAGGAACATACTAAAGAAGATATTAAACATCTTTAAAAAGGCCTTATAGAAATAAAGGAGAGAAATAAGATGCTCTAAACACCATATTACAATAGTACAATGAGCTTGAGTTCCTTGGGGTTAGGTGTGCTAGGACAACTACCAATCTAACCCATGTTGGGAAACATTTAGAGTTTCTAATGAGGAAACAAAAGAAGCCTACTTTGGAGTTGCAAAGTAAACCTCTTCAAGAGTACATAAACAAGTCTTACAGTACCATGAATCCACATTTGCACAGTGGGGAGGTGAGTTGACATGAGGAAGAAGGAGCTAATTCTCTTTTATTGCTTTTACAAGTTGAGTAAGGTCATGAGATAGAGCTTTAGTATATGTTCCAATTCAAATAAGAGTGGAGCAACATCAACATGGTGGGAATATTACTTGTGTTCATATACATGAGGTCCTTTTAAGGGGTTGTTGATAACTAAAGATGATGGAAGACACATTATGTGGGAGGTGATGGAATCTAAAAATAATATAATTCTTGTTGATACTTCCTATTTTGGAATTCCATTTTCGTTGGAATGGAGAGAGATTATGAGTTGGTACCCCAAATTTGAGTTAGTGATGCTTGGAAAGATACTTATATCTAGAGGTATAATGCAACATGAGCCCTCAAATATTTGGGATGATGGAATCCAAAATGGGTAATAGGGTCTAGGTGGAGGATGTCATCATGTGGTAGAGCCCGATGGAGTGTCTAAGATTCATTTGCTGCAACAACAATTTCTCATATTCAGTCAGGGTGAGATATCATGGGAAGCAAGATTAGATAGATCTTTTGATAGAGAAGTGGGGCACACTATCAGGTTTATGGAGAGTGTGGATGCATTTTTACATGTATTTTATCTAGGAGAGCAACAACATTTAGAGATTGGGTATCCCACTTGGGGATGGAGCATAGAGAGAACAAGTTTTCCTCTATGTTGAGGGTTGGAAACTTGTAGGAATATAGATACACAGCAGAGGATGACATCATCTGCTTAATCCCTGAGTCCACTCTTAAGGACAAGACGTTTTGTGAGAATGGTCCATGCTTCACTATTTGTAGTGCATCCTGAGGATTGCCACATTTACAATTAGGTCGGAGAGAGATTTTATGGGGAGGGCCTTGAGGGTGTTATGTCAGGTGATGAGATGGAGTGTATGACTTGTTAGTAGGACAAGTCAAGGCATACTTGTTTCGAAGGATTTGTTGCTGCAAAATCTAGCAAGCCTTGTAAAGGGGTACCCTACAAAGCTATTACTAGACCAAGTGACAATAATTGGGTAGTGGCCCACTATCACCATAGCCAAAACACCCTATTATTTATGGACTTTCACTAATGGGAGGAGTCCCAATATGAGGTCACCTATGATGGATATTCTAATTACAAAGGTATATGATGACCAATAGGCTTATAAGGAAAAAGCGCAACTTGAGTACAAGGTTCCAATTACCCAATGGAGGTAAACCACTTTTCAAAGAGAGGTTGAATTTATGAGGCACAATAATTAGGGCTTGTTTAATGGGTTGAGTGTTTGGATGGCCAAAGGTCAAGTCAAGGAGAAACAATTTCCAATGATGATTTTCAACAAGAAAAAGGAATGTGAGACCCTCAAGTAAGCCCTTAAGTTGAAGCAACACCAAACTAGGGTTTATGTAGGGCAAATAACTAGGGCAAGAAATTTTATGGACAAACTTGAAGTGAGTTCCTACCAATATGGTTGATTTTAAGGCAACAAACTATATCCTTTTCATTTAGACTCTTCAATCCAAAAAAAATCCTTGCCTAGAAAGTCACACCAACTCCTAATTTGGATGATTGGATTTAAAGGAGCCAAATTAGGTCAATAGAGAAAGAGATAGAATTTATGGATAAAAATTGAATTTGATCACCAATGAGGTAGGTGAGTGCCTTACTTCTTGGAAGGATGGTGTCTTTGAATTAACTGGATAGCTAAAGGTTTCTAAGGAGGAAGAATAATTGATGCTCTAGCATCAAATACCCTAATTATTACCTATGTAATGGATCAAGGAGTTTTATGGAAGAGCCAATAAAAGTTCACCACTAGGATTATCATTCACATGTTATTCATGACTAATGTATGCAACAATGATATCTAGATTCATAGATCCAATTTCCTCCACAAAGAAAAGAGGTTGAAATAATTCAAGTCCAAGTGATGATGAGAATATAAGTGTCCTCTCCTTTATATATATGAGGATGAATAGAGATAATTAAACCTAAAAACCCCTAATCAACAAGTAAAATCACAATGATGAGGTGTGTTACAAGCCAATCCACTATCTAAGACCTAAAACATAAAAAAAATCCCACACGTGTGAGCCACAGGGCAAGAAAAGATGACATCATCCATGTGCTAGGCCATCTAGGGCATTCATTAGTGCTTTTGGGTAACAAAATTGGTGTAGAAGCACCTAAAATTCACCCTTTAAGGGTTAGCCCTTAGATATATGTCAATATCCCTCTTGGACCCCAAATTTCATCTTGGGGCACAAGTGTGGTCTCATGGGTCGCCAAGTGGTCATAATGTCAATCTTTGCTCCAATGTTGAGGGCTTCGAAGGTGGTGCTAGCCCTCCCATGTCTCAAGGGGTGAGACCATTCTCATCTCGGCCTTGTATTAGCTATCATCTCTCATGAAGTGCTAAGTCAGCTGGGGACCTACTGGGTCCAGGCGCATCATCCCAAAAAGTCATCAAATGGAGGGAAAAGTGGCAAAACATTATGTGGTGTTGGAGGTTCCCAAGGGTGTGTATGATGCTCTATTGTTGCTTGGAGTCCCACGGCTCTCAATGCTTCACTTGCAAGTGTCAATATGATTCTTTGTAGGCCTAGGTCCCAGTTAGGTTGACAAGTCGTGGTTGTGGAACCATTTAACAACCACATCAGAAAGTCTCGCAAGCAACAAATCATCAGGTACAATAATCATTTTTGCATCTAAGTGGACCAAGCTTGAATGTAAAGGCCTATTTGACACTTCAAACAAGGATCCCCTTCCAAATTTTGGGCTTTGAACTCGTAATGGTGTTGCCTCCCTAGGTAGGAGTGGTTATAGGATAACCCTATCAGGTGTTTCCATCCCCTAAGGGGAAGTGACATTTCCTTGGTCCACCCTTCAATCAATAGGTGTTATGTGAATAATGATGGTAGCAGAGGAGATAAGACTTAATGGCCAAGTGCCATGGTCAAAGGGACCAACATGGTGGATATTCGCATCCCGAGTGTATATATGTGAGGACGGAGAAATCATGGATGCATGAGTTACCAACTTGGCCTTTGTTTTTCCACCTCTCTTGTGCACATTATACCTTTTCTTAATTTTTCTTTGTATTACTTCTCGTAGCTCAAAGGGTTAGCGCTTATTTTGTATGATGTATAATAGTTGTATTACCCCTCACTGATGAGGCAACTCATTGTCGATTGGGGTTGGGACATGCAAGGGTTCCCTTTATGATGTATAGGAGCAATATTGTGCTAACGAACTGGGTGATGGCCATAAGGGGAGAGGTAGAGCTCATGCTAGGATTTTTCTCACAAGATAATGTGTATGTACATACCCTCTTTTGCATTTTAATATTTTTATTTTATTTTTCTTGTGGAAAATATATGTTTTTTCCTTTTCTTTGAGCTACAACAACCTCCTAGGGCCAAGTTTTGATCCCTACCTAGGTATGAAGATATATGGGCACCAAATCCCAAAGAATCAATGGTCATTTGAACTTGAAGAATTGAGATGGAATATAGGGCTTGTAATGTAAGATGGAGAGGTGGTAACGTAGTGTCGAGATAGATGGAACATTACCTCAATTAGAGCTTCCCAAGTAGTGCCCCTCCTATAACCATTGGGGCATCAGGGAAGGTCCCACTAGACTAGGATCAAAGATTAACCCCCCATTTAAGGTAATGGAACAAGATCACAGTCAAAACCCCTCCTTCTTCCAGGACAACTCATAATCTATGCCGAAAGCTCAAAGTATAAACACGCATAAGTGCTTGATTGCAAAATGAATAAATTACCTTTTAATTGAAGCCCACCTTCATTCATGTTCTCTTGCGAGATGGGTGAGAAGCATATAAATGATGTAGGTGGCGGTGATGAATAATGGCATGTCATCAATTGGTGGTGGTTGTAAGGGGTTATTGGCTGACTGACTGGATGCGAAGTGTCGGAGAAAAAAAATCTCCTATTGGATCACCCACTTTTGGTGGGTAACATTTGGATCCAACTGGGACATGAGCTCATTGTAGAGTGTATAATCCATATACTTACATGGGGATTTCATGAGAAATCCAACAATCCCTGGGTCCATAGACTTGTAACATGCACATTGCAATCAACCTATTTGGGAGCATGTGCATTGGGTGTAGGGTATTGCCCATGTTTTATATGAGAATATAAATCCATACATATAATAAAATCTACTCTAAATGCAATTTAATCTACATGAAACATGACATGAATGTTATTAGCATGCTCATACAATATGCAATGCACCTAAACTACTATGCACGATAAGTGAATGTTGATTCCCATTAAAGAAGGTGAGGTGGCTCCATTTCACACGGAAGGCAAAAATTCACAATCTAGTTTAGAAATGTAAAACTCACCTACACCCACTTTCCCAAGGATCTTGACGGGGATAAGGTCCTTATCAACCAAAATAAGATCACCCACTTGGTAGTCCCTCTTTGGTTTTTGGACCCATTGATTTTTAGGGACACTCAGTCTTGTGTTTAATCTTTTAGTTTGAAAGACCTCTTGAGAAGTGGGAGGCTTTGCAGGCTTTCAAGTCTCATGATGAGGATTGTGATTTGTAACTTAGAAGTGGTCTTATTGGTGTTGTGGGATGAGAAAGGGAATGGTTCAACATCTTTAACATGCTAGGGCAACTAAGGTTCCCTATAGAGGATCAAAGGGGTTCCATTAGTGGTGGCGTATGATAAATCCATTTGTAATTGTCCACCAATTGAAGCAGACCATTTCCTTGACAAAAGCATCCCCCAATCATCAGGCACATCAATGACAACAATATCCATTAATATAGAAATATTCTTGATAGCTTCCAAGAGACCTTTACATCTTTGATAAGACCATAAACATGAATAGAATTAGAATCAAGTCCACATGCATTCTTATATGGCCTAGTAATTTCCATTTCCAATTGATGCATCACTTTCAGAGGCATAACATTTGCTAATGCCCTTAAATCAAGCATGCAATCATGCAATATAAGATTATTAATTACAAAGGATACCAAGAATGGATCATGACCCCCATTCTTCCTTTCGATGTGCTTATTTTGTAATATGATATGTGGGTCATCAAGTTCATCAAGACCTAAGGCTTTCTTGATTTTCCTCCTTTGGGGTGGAATTTTAGCCATCTCTTTTTGGGAAATTGGCACAGTCACTTTATCCAAAATACTATCCATATTAACATTTAACTCAATCTCATTATTCTTGGGTTTTGGCTTCGATTCGTTTTACAATTTCCCTTGGGAAGTTTCTTTCCTTTGAGATAGGTTTTCAATGCTAGAGCTTGCTTGGGTTTGATCTTTATTTTTCCTCGAATATTAAAGGCCCTTGAATCTTCCACTATTTCAACAACTAGCACAGGTTCAACTCGATCAACATTGATTTGGGTTTTTCTAGGCTTTGGGTGGAAATAATTGTCCCTAAGTAAGATGTTAAATGCATTGGTTTCATTTACAACATTCAAGTGTTCTAGGTCATCCTCTTCTTCTTCTTGTTCACAAGGACCTTCCTCCTTGGGATCCTCAGAGGGTGGATACTAGGGTGACTCTTCTTGTTCCACTAAGTTGGTTGGGGCAAGGGTGTTTACGACATTTTGTACATGGTATGGTCTTCATTGGTGGCCTTCCTAGGAAAAAAAATGTCCTTGTTGAATTGGTTCTTTGAGGAAAATTCACCCTAGAACTTTGATTTCATTAACCATGGTTATTCTATTAATGAGATCCATTTGCCCTTAAGGTGATTTCAGTAGTGAATTTAGAAATTTTTTGTGAAAAGGCTTGGATAACAAGGTCATCTTGGGATCTAAGCTTAGGCTTAGGCTCAACCTTGGCCCTAGGGGAGTGGAACATGTCTATTCGAGCAACATTTACATTTTGTTCAACTTAAATAACAAATTTCTTTGCCTCAACCAAATTTTGAGGGCTATTATCTTTAAGGACGTAAGTCAAATTCCCATGGAAACCTTTTATGAACCCATCAAGGATGATAGCATCAAAGGGTTTAAACCTATTAGGGACTTCCCCGAGGAGGCTATGGAATCTTTGAACAAAGTCCGTAATGGTTTCCTTATCAATTTTCACTGCAGCTATAAATTTGTCAAGCAGCATACCTCCATCTTGCTATGTTGCCCATGGTTTCTTGAAAGCATCATGAAAAGGGTCCTAATCAGTGACACATCCTTGAGGCATGATAGATTACCAATCTCTAGCATCTCCATCAAGATAAAGGGAAAACAACATCATAGCCTCATCTTCATGATTTGCGTACATAGGACCAATTGCCTAATAAAAGTTGTGAACATGGCTTTTAGTAGTGGTTGTGTCATTACCATTAAATCTAGGCAATCACTCATGATATCTATCAGGAAAGGGATGAGTATCATCAAGGTTCCTACTAAAGTCTAATGGTCTAAAGGAAGAAAATTTCTAAGGTCTATTCATGTTTGTAGTGGGGGGCGGATCGGGGGAAAGTTGCCTTACCAAAGGTGTGTTTGTTTTAATAGGAGAAGCACCTACCTCCACAACCCTCCTACTAGTGCCTCTTGTTCATGGAGCTATGGTTATAGGATTATCCTCAGAAGAGATACTAGGTGATGTAGAATGAATTGATTTAAGAGTCGCCAGAAGGGGATCTATCTTGTCATTAGAGATTATCCCACTTCAAAGAGTAAATATAAGGCTTCAAACTAACGGAGGACATACTTGCTTCCTCCTTGGTAACAATGCTATAAATGTTGTTGCAAAAACTAGTAGGCCTTATAGAGGGGTACCTTACAAGGCTATTGCTAAACCAAGAGACAACAGTGGGGTAGTAGCCCACTGCCACCACAACCAAAACCCCCGGTTCTTTATGGACTTTCACCAATGGGACGAGTCCCAATATGACGTCACCTATGATGGATATTCTAAGTACAAAGGTATATGATGACCAATAGGCTTCTAAGGAAAAAGATCAACTTGAGTACAAGGTTCCAATCACCAAATGGAGGAAAATCGCTTTTCTAAGAGGCTGAATTTATGAGGTAGAAGACATAGGGCTTGTTTAGTGGGTTGAGTGTTGGGATAATTAAAGGTCAAGGCAAAGAGAAAGGGTTTCCAACAATTATTTTCAAAAGGAAAAAGGCGCACGGAACCCTCAAGTAAGCCCCTAACTTGAAGCAACTCCAAAATAGGATTTACCTAGGGCAAACAACTAGAGGAAGAAAGTTTATGAATAAAATTGGAGTGAATGCCTACCAACAGGGTTGATTTTGAGGCAACCAACTATACCCTTAGCATTAGACCCTTCAATCCCAAAAATATTCCTTGCCTTGCAATTCTCACCAAGCCCTAACTTGGATGCTTGGACTTAAAGGGGTCGAATTAGGTCAAGAGAAAGAGATAAATTTTATGGAGGAAAAACGAATTTGATCACCAACAAGGTAGGTCAGTGCCTTACTCCTTGGGATGATGAAGTCTATGAGTTGATTGGATGGCTAAAAGTTGCTAAAGAGAAACGATAATTGATACCATAACATAAAAAATGCTAGTGATACCTATGTAATGGTTCAAAGATTTTTATGGGAGACTTAATCAAAGTTTGCCACTAGGATTATCATTCACATGTTATTCATAATTAATGTATGCAACAATGATATCTAGATTCTATCAAATAATTTTTCAATAAATTAGGGCACAATAGAAAAACCCAGATTCAAGATATTCCACACATTAGACATAAAAAAAAATTGTTTATTCAACAAAATGATCACTTACAAGATAACATGCATGAAATTCCATCCATTGATCCAAGACAATAGCTCCAAAGACATGTGAGTAGCTCCAAATCTCAAAATTCATTCATAGATCCAATTTCCTCTAGAACATAAAGAGGCCATAGTTCTCAAGTGGCCGAAATAATCCTAGTCCAAGTGAAAATGACAATACAAGTGTCCTCTCCTATATTTATATGAGGAGGAATAGATACAATTAAGCCTAAAATCCCCTATTCAACAAGTAAAATCACAATGATGAGGTGGGTTACAAGCCAACCCACTAGCCAAGAACTACAATATAAAAAATTTCCAACACATTTGAGGCATAAGGTAAGAAAATATGACATCATCCATGCATTATGCCATCTAGGGCATTCGCTGGTGCCTTTGGGTGCCAAACTTGATATAGAAGCATATAAAATTCATCCTCTAAGGGTTGGGCCTTAGATCTCTATCAATATCTCTTTGTGGACTCTGTTGCCACAAAATCTAGTAGACCTTGGAGAGGGGTACCCTACAAGGTTGGTACTAGACCAAGAGACAATAATGGGGTGATGGTCAATTGTCACCATAGCTAAAACCTTCTACTCTTTATGGATGTTGGAGGAGCCATATGAGTGTTACAAGGCAGCTTTGGTGAAGATCCTAAGAGTTGAAAATCTTGGAGGAGCGGGAGAGCAACTAGTGGGATGTTCGATGAGTCTATGTTTAGTCAATTTTGGAGCAGCAGGAGGGTTGATAGTGGCAGATTGGATGGATGGAGATGCAAGCTTTCTGAAGTTTCAGAAGTTGTATTGATCAACAAAAGAGATGACAAAGGACCTTCCAGATGTGTCAAGGTACGTGCACTGAAAGGGCTAAGTATTGTGCACCTTCAATAAGTAGGTCAGGTCTACTTTGTTCATGGAAATATTGGTTTTCATAGTTGTTGACACCAAGCCCTGGTTGTTTATTGTATCATGGTTGTATGTAAGGGCCATGATCCATGGTACAAAATCCCTAAGTTTCTTGTATTAAAGTTTGTAATATAACAAGTTGTGGGTTAAAATTTGTCTTTTGCACAAGCTTTATTCATTGTTATATGTTTTCCATTGTGCAAAGTGCTTGTGTTGTGGCATTTGAGTGTGTTTGTGATCATAATCTTAGAAATAAACTTGATTCTTAAGTTTCATGGAAAAATTCAACATATTGAGGGTTTTAAAAACAAAATTGACATGCCCAATTTCCTTCTAGAATGGTGCTAATAGCTTGATCACAGAGATGGCTACTGTAACTTAGACTGAGCTACAAAAATTGAACTGGTAAACTGTTATTAGTAAAATCAAGCATAATTCTTCTTAATTCATTAAAAATAAAGGAAATAATAATAATAAACTATGTAAACATGTTTGAGGGAGTTTCGGTATGTTTATGGAGGAAAATGGTTAAAATGGTAACATAATTCTTCTTAATTCATTAAAAATAGTAAGATCGGGATAATTTAGAGGCCCGACATCTTGGTCAAGCAAAAAGTAATCATTGGTTTTTCCAACTGAAGTCGAATACATAACAACAATAAATGGTTATAACCAAGTTCTCTTGGTGAAACAAACCTTCCAGGACATCAAAGTGGAATATGGTCAGCTAATTGTCATTTTATGCGACAATGCTAGTGAAGTCAATATGTAAAAAAATCTTATCATGCACTTAAAAAAACATATTCCTATCTAGTAGCATTTCCTTAGAAAACAAGTCATTGAGCAAAATTTCAAGATGGAATATATTGGCACCAAAGAACATATTATTGACATCTTCACCAAACCAATGCCTAGAGAAACCTTTGAATATCTCAGGCATAATTTCGAAGTGATATCTCCTTTATCTCAATAAAGGAAGCACAAACTCAGGGGGAGAACCCTTTGTTATTGATGTCAATGGGGGAGAGAATGCAGACATGGGGGACATCTGACAAGAAGTATGAAGATAATGTAGATAAGGGGGTGCGGGGGTGGCAGGGAGGCAGGGGGCGAATTATCAAAAGAAGTAGATATCAAATTATTTCCATCAATAACAAAGGGGGAGCTTTTGAAAATGGTTGTTATTGATGTCTAAGGCTATCCAAATGAAAGAGGAAATTACCATTTGGATACCCTATCTTTGAAGGAATTTTTACTCCAATTACCTAGCTCAAATGGGATCATAGGATATATGGTTGGAAAGCTTATTCTGAGATATTTCTAATGATATATGGATTGTCTTCTAACTCCCCATAGTTGAGGAGAAATAAATTTTTGAATGTTATTATACATTTTGCTAGTTACACCAGTTGGCCTAGTTAGTGGGCAAGTTGGCCCTACTTTTAGGAGTCGAACACATTATATACAGGTGTTGAGGAGGAGACAATTAGGCCATCACTCAAGTGCAATTTTGGTCTTGTTCTTGCATAGCGAATGAGTAGTTTTGAGGTTTACACCTCATGAACCAAGACGATTTGGAAATCTAGCCGAGTTGAAGGAATTTGTGTGAGATATATTTATTGTACCTAGGATGTAAAAGGGTTTTTGGCATAATCGTTTGGGGAAGGGTTTGTTCTTTTGTTGAGGCCAAGTGTATTCCCTATTGGAGATCGAATTCAAGAGGCCTGATAGGCTGAGTTCTAGTGAGAAAAAGGGTCGAGTTTTCTCTAAGTTTTTGGTCTAGTTAGAGGGTCGAATATTGGTGTGGAAGGCTGAGTTTCAAGATTGTCTTGAGGGTTGAGACCTGATATTCTTATAGGACAAGTTTAGGGCTATCTTGAGGGTTGAATTTATGGTGCATTGTTTAGGTTCAATTGGAGGTTGAATTGCAAAGGCTAAACTATAGCTCTTGTTAAGTCCAAGTTGCAGTGATTATGGAGGTAGAGTTGTAGTTTGAGTTGGGTACAAGCTGCCAGGAGGGAACACCTTTTCTTTGATCAATTTCTGACCCTAAATGTTGTTTCTTGAATAGTAAAACAACTATAAGTTGGAGCTTACTAAGGATTTGTTTCCTCATCTTCTTAACAGGTTGGAGACTGCAATTTATGTAAGTTGGTGCTTACATAGGATTGGTGTCTTTACAAATCATTGTAATAAATTGAAGATTATTTTCAAGTGTTCCTTCTTCAAGTCTTGACTTGCACTTTGACTTTTGGTCACACATTGTGGATTATTGATTGTGTGATGTGAATTTTGTTACAATATTAACTAAGTAAAAAGAGTAATGAAATACTAATTCACCCCCCCCCATCATTATTTCCGACAAGTTGTTTATCAATCTTCCTCATTAACACTTTCATATTGGCATATGAGATTTGCTTCACATTGTTTGAGAAATTTCAAACCCATGACTTTCTCAATTGCACCTTCACATCACTTTTTCACATAAACATTTTAGCAAACATATAATATCCAGACTACAATTTCTTTTGGTCCAAATTGATTTCTATCCATATAGTGTCAGTGTTGCAACCAATAGCTCTAGTTTCTAGCCTATATAATCCAGTCAATGCAACTAGTAGCTTTGATATCACATTGTAATGTACCCAACCACCCCTATACACTATTGGGGTAGTGGGGTATTCAATATTCCACCCATTAAATTTTATAATTAAGTTTGAATATCACTTTTCTCACATGCCTAACCATGTGATTGGCTTGAATCCATCATTATTATAGCTCTAATACCAATTTGTAATATACTCAATACCCTTTGTAACTACTGAGGATAAGGGATACTTCTCTGAGCCTCAAATATCCATCCATTTCTTGCTCTGATGCTAGTCTCCACATTGTCTCATTATTATGAATGCATGCACATGACAAGTAAGTTTATCCAAATATAATTAATCGTTCAATGTTACAGAGGTAAACTTATTTATGTAAACAAAACAACCAATGAATAACATAAACATCATTAAACTCAACATAACTATAAATAATTCAAACACTTATCTTTTTCTATTTAAACACTAATTGGCAGCAAACAAAGGACATTCTATCCAACCTTAGGTTTTGTTGCACTTCATCTATATGCAACAAGCAACCCTATAGAGGATATGAATCTACTAGGATGAAGTCACCTATGGATGGTTCTAGTCGTTTCACATAGCCCAATTTCTCAACAATCTACAATATAAAAAGTCTCATTGCAATCTCAATCCACCAACATTATTTCTCCTTCAACCCCCACAACCCAAGAAATAAGATCCTCTTCTCCGTCATGCAACTCATTGGGCTATTCCACTTTCCCTCTAGGCCTCAACATAGACTGGCCAATAAATTTCTCTAAAGGGAGCTCATACTAAGGTGGCGTAGCCTTTCAAACATTCTTCAGGGAATAATGACTGAAAAACCTCTCTTGCATGTCCACAACATTAGGAATTTTAATAAACCCACATATTTCACTTCCTCCACTAACTTCAAAGTTAGGTTAATATGACTTAGGATAATATGAGATGAATGACTTAGAGTTATGATAAAATAATATCATTTTCCTTTCACCCCTTTTGAACTTCCTATACCCTTTTTCTTTCCTCTCTTGTCAAATTATAGCCTCTTATGTTTTTGTCCTTCTCCTTATATAATAATGTAATTTTTGAATATTAATATTCAGTGTACAATATTTAAATATTACATCCTTCTATTGTGAAATCATAGCCTCCCATGTTTTTGTTTGTCCTTCTCCTTATGTAATGATGTAATTTTTTAATATTAATACTCGGTGTACAATATTTAAATATTACATCGTTGAGCTCTTGCCTTTTTATCATATACACATATACATTGCCCATCTGGAATTAAAAACTGGAGTGTTACAATACGTGATATGGGTATAACTCAGTATTTAACTTGTGAAAAAGTTTTGACATATTCAGTTAATTCTTGAGGGATCAAGAACTCCTTTGGGCTTTATGAAAATGATTTGCAATCTGTTTGTCTGAACAGGGTGGTGTCTTCCGGACAAAGCATTTGATCTGGTAGACAAAGCATGTGCAAATGTAACTGTGCAACTAAACAGTCTACCTGAAGAAATCGACACCCTTGAGAGGAAAACGATTCAACTAGAAGTTGAGCTGCATGCCCTCGAAAAAGAAAAAGATAAAGCAAGTAAAGCTCGTTTGGTTGAGGTCAGTTCTCGGAGATAACTTTGCAACTTTCTTGGCAAGTTGGCTGTCTTGTTGATCAGTCTATAGGCTTTTTTATTAGGATGGCGATGCTCTGATGTAAAGATACGTATTGAAACTTCTGGGTATGTAGGGGTGTTCAGTGTTGTTTGATAGAGTGAAAATTGTTGGTCGGTGAGAACCCTTAGTCTCATACTCTTTTTCTTTTGATTGTGACAGATTCACAAGGAGCTTGATGACGTGAGAGGTACTTTGCAACCGTTGAAGATGAAATACCAGAAAGAAAAAGAGAAAGTGGATGAAATCCTGCCACTGAAGCAGAAGCGTAGGGAATTGTTGTTATCTCTGCAAGAACTAGAACGTAGGATGGATTCAGTACGAGTTGCTGATATTCGAGAAGGGGACCTGAAACAAATAAACGATGCAATTGCTGAACGTGAAGCTGCGATGGGAGAAAATTTCATGTTAACAAAATCTGTGGGACCTGAGCAGATTGCAGAGGTACATTAAACGTCTGAATTTTAAGTATCTAAACATGCCTTCCATTGCATATGATTGACCTAATAAATTTTAACCATTAATGATAGTTATAGTCGGTGATTTTTTGGAGATATAACTGTGTGCTGCGTGCAGGTTGTGAGTCGCTGCACTGGTATTCCTGCTACAAGATTCGGTCAAAATGAGAAGGAGCGACTGATAGGTCTGGCAGGCAGGTTGCAGAAAAGAGTTGTTGGACAAGATGAGGCAGTTCAGGCAGTTGCCAAAGCCGTGTTAAGATCACGGGTAGGATTTGGAAGACCTCAACAACCGATTGGATCTTTCCTTTTTTTGGGGCCCACTGGAGTTGGGAAAACGGAACTTGCAAAGGCTCTTGCAGCTGAATTGTTTGATAACGAAAAACAGCTGATCCGGATTGATATGTCTGAATATATGGAGAAACATTCAGTTTCAAGGCTTATAGGTTCTCCCCCTGGGTATGTGAAAAAGTTAAATGTTGTCAATGGAAATTGTTTGACACAATGAAACTATTTGATTTTTTTTCTTAATAAATTTGCTGTTGCACAGACCTAAAATGGTTAGATGTGTCTGATTTTGAAATGGCAGTTATATTGGTTATGAAGAAGGGGGGCAACTAACAGAAGCAGTAAGGATACGGCCCTATAGTGTTGTCCTTTTTGATGAAGTTGAAAAGGCACACAAATCAGTCCTCAACATTTTGCTTCAAGTGCTTGATGATGGTAGACTCACAGATGGACAAGGTCTCACAGTTAGCTTCTCAAACACAATCATTATCATGACATCCAATCTCGGAACAGAACCCTTACTTGCTGCATTGTCTGGCCACACAACAATAGAAACAGCAAGAGAGAACGCTATGCAAGAAGTATGTGCATTGTCTGGACTACGTTTCTGCATCTTTTTCATATGATTATCATGAAGGTGGCTGCGGTGCTGTGACACACCTTTCTATGAATTTTGTGGCAGGTTAGAACACATTTCAGACCTGAGCTGTTTAACAGATTCGATGAGATAGTTGTATTTAATACTCTCCTTCATGATCAGCTCAAAAAAGTTGTTAGACTACAGTTGAAAGATGTAGAGATTCGTCTTGCTGAGAGAGGTATCGCATTAGAAGTAACAGATGCAGCTTTGGATTTTATTCTTCGGAAAGGCTATGATCCTGTAAGTAAAACAATCACTTTGTTTTTTTTCTTTCTTATTCAGAGTCTGTCTTGCTAGGGGATGTGTCCCTGCATCTCTCTTTGTTCTGGATACGCTTCTTCCTCTTTCGTGTGCAATTCAGATCAAAATTAGTAAGTATAATGAAAGAGCTAAAGTCAGGGATTCTGTGTGTAACCTTAAAATGGATAATGTTGTACTCGCAGGTCTATGGTGCTCGTCCCTTACGGCGATGGATAGAAGGAAATGTTGTCTCTCAGCTGTCTTTGATGCTCCTGAGAGAGGAGATTGATGAGACCAGTAAAGTATATATTGATGTAATGCCTGAAGAAGAGACATTATCTTATCACGTAGAGGACAGGAGTGGCAGTCATTAAACAAAACATTGGTGCAAAAGCAAATACCCTCATAGATATTCCTATTTCTGTGCACCCTGTTCCTGATCCGTCTCAGGCAGTAAAGAAGAAAAATTGAAGGAATATATAATAATAAGCAAATAGAAGATCAGTTGAAGATCCATAGTTTTCAAAATTTAGAGGTGAATAGGGTTGGTTGAGGTATTTTAATATAGTTAGATTTTTGGATCAAAGTGGATTTCTTTTTGTATTATAGGTATTTTATGCACTAATTTGATGTGTAATTTAAATAAACTAGGAATTGCATCAAATGTTGCAAAGGAAACGCTGTAAGTCGATAGCATATGAAAAAAGAGCATAGATGAACAATTATGTGATATGTTATGCGATCTCAATGTAGTCCAATTTGAATAAAAGAGAAATCTTAATGTTGTTTCCACTAACCTTTTATAATTGAGATTTATATATTTCATTTAAATGAAGCGAAAAAATTAGATATTTGAATGATGGGAAATTGGAAGTGTAAATGTTAATGTATGCTATTGTTAAATTAATCTAGTTTCTTATATTAATTTACAAACACAACTCTATTTTTAAAAACATAACGACAAATCATCAATGGTTTATTCCTTCCCTCATGTTTATGCAACTACTTCAACAAGTAGCAGTTATATTGTCACTTAAAAGGGATTGAGGATACGATCCATATACATTTTATAAATCTATAACGTTCAATAAAAGCCTAGCACTTCTAGGTGTTGAGTAAGTCACCAATCTATAAGAAATATTTTTAAAACACTTTTCATACCACATGAAACCATGTTCCTTGAAACTATACAACTACTATGTCATTATTATACACATTCGACATTAAAATAATTTTAAAAATATGTATTAAATAAAATAAATGATTTTGATTTAAAATTTTTGATTGTGTTTTAAGGATTTATAAAGGTGCCACAATAGGAGAAAGGAAGCCTTACTTTGTCCAATTTTTCACAGGAAAACAAAGGGGAATTGCAGCTATACATTTGCATTTAGACTTTTCCTTCGGATTGTGAAGGTGCATCCTTGTCCTTCCCACGATCACCATGTAGACCAAGCTTAATGACAATTCGATCTTTCATCATGGAGGCCAAATTTTGTGTATCTTCCTCTATTTTGGTATGATGCATAATTTCCATTTTCAAAACCTTCGATGAATTAATAGCACTGTTATCTCTAGCCTCACTAAATATTGTATGCATAAAATTCTTTACCCACACGATCCTTATTAAGATTTAGGGTACTCACTGCCACCAAATGCTCATAAATGTGGCATTTTTTGAATGGGATACTCATTATCCAACATTTGCATGTGGGTGATAGGGCCTAAATGCATTAGATCTCCTTTGCTAGTCCCTCATGAAGGTCCAACCCTACAACTATTCTACTACATTTCACAAACCCCTTCTCATAGCTCATATTCGCTTCCATAAAGGAGCCAATGGAATTCTGAATTTCTTGAAGTATGTTTGGTGACCACAATAATGACCTAGCAACTTAACCTAATCTGACATGAGATAATATTTCTCTAACTTCATATTATAGACGGGAGTCCATTTGTAAAGGATTAGAAGAGTTTTCCTATATTTAGTTTTACATTAGTAGCTTCTCCATATGCATTTAAGATCAAAGAACAAAGATCATCCATTGTTAGGCTAATATATGAAAATGTGGGCTATAGTCGATGCATAGCAACCAATTTAGTGCCAATGACCCCTTTGCGGTTTTTGCACTCAATTTTTCGATGCCCTCCACACCAAACTTCAATTTTATTCATGTGCATGCATGTTTCTTAAACACATCTTGCAACCCCAACAAGCTTCATAAAAAAGATCATTGACCTAACCAAGGGATTTTTCCCTTCCCTTATTTCTAGATGTGCATTTGAGAATTAACTCTCAATTGTATTAAAAAAAAACTTATCATGACTAGAACATTGATGTGAGCCACCATTATTGAGGCCATTTCATTGATCATTCCTTACCATTCAATTTGGACTGTGATTATGGAATAGAGGATATCAATTGCCTCACTAGATAGATCAGTCCATTAGGAAAGATTTGGGCCACTATTATTGGGTCCTTCAATAATCAATGAGTCATCACCACCACAAAACTTCGTGTCACAAACAGGTTTTAAACCTTAGTGTAATTTGTTGTATATCTTCTTATTGATTTAGATCTCTAGCCGAAAATGGCAAGTTACTCTGGGTCATTCAATTAGAGACTAGATGAGTTCACGGGGGGACAAATTCGAGTTGTTTGTCAAACTATCTAACCCAGACTAAATTTCTAAGAGCATATGTTAGAACTCAATGTTCTATCTCTTGTACTAGCACTTCAATGTTTACAACCTTAAAAATCCTAGATAAAGGCCATTGCTCCCTATGAATCAGGGCCCATTTACGAATGCTTGTATTCATTGTCCTCCATCTACAAATGCTTGTGTTCATTGTTCTAAAGGCTTCTGAGAGAGGAGATTGATGAGACCAGTAAAGTATATATTGATGCAATTGTTGGGTTGTGTTATAATCTTTCCACATAATTAACAGGGGGTTTGAGGGGTACCCGTAACCCCACTTTATGGGGTTTGGGGCAGTGCCCCAGAAAATTTTGGTTTTGGACCCTATGTTAGGTTGGGCGGACCCACCTATGGTTTTGTGCATGATTTTCGCACATGTTTTTTTTGGACGCGATGGTTTTCGGTCCATGGTATTAGATGCTTCGGCATGTACAAATATGTATTGTAACATTGAAAGGAACATAATGAAAAATCAAGCTGGTAGTCCCAGTTTTGGGATCCA